>JAZAYU010000743.1:0-71652 GCA_038501625.1 Corbicula japonica | reverse complement strand
TATTGTTTTTATGAGCAACGTTTAAAAGCTTTAGAGCCGATTCATATCAAACTAAAATTTATAACCAATGAATTATTAGCAACCCCTTTTATAAATAAACTATTAACTGAACAAAACAGTATGTAGGCTAAGAAGACATTTCTTAATTGATTATTTGCAAATTTGTTTTCAAAATCAGAACTGAAAGAAGTATGTAGCTTGCAGTATGTAAAAGTGTTACAAGTAAGCGAGGTTTTTAACATCTTTCTCTTTTATTTTACTTGACGTTGCCTTTCATTTTAAATTTTAAGCCCACGAACCGTGTATTCCATCACCATGCATGAATAGAGGTACATGCGTTGTTGTTCAAGGTCACCATTACCATTGCCTCTGCCAGAATGGGTGGATGGGACCTGAGTGTACTATAGGTAAGTATACCCAATACATTAAATGTGATATGTGAAATATGTTAAAGTAATCCATACTACATTGTAGCAACTATCATGTTTATCCACAAGCCTTAAAATAAATAATTCAAATGAAATTTGTATAAACGGTCGTAGATAAAAACTTTGTTTACTGGTGATTAATCATTAAAAAGCTAATTGATGAATCTGGAGCCTTTTTATTCTGTATTTTATATGGCGTTAAAAGAGGTTAAAACACTTTCATAACTAGGGCTGATAGGCTAAGTTTACGATTACGTCCTTTAGATTTTAAAAACGAAACCATAACATAATTTCAATAATATTACAAAAAGCCCGTCCATTTTTAGAATGTAGCACCAGAATGCTTTTCAGTCCTGTTGAAACAAAGCATCGACCTATGTTTACCATAGAAAAGGTCTGTGTTAAGCCATACGAGATTTTCTAAAATGAAAGAAATATTTTTACTTACAAGATCATTAATTTTCATTTGAAGTACTCTTTGAACTCCCTCAAACCCTCTTCGCACCATTATTCTCAAGATCCAGCAAATATAATATAAAAGCATTTACGTGAATGGTTTGAAATCATTGAATGCACTTAATTCTTTAGGTTTATTACGATAAATGTTATCTTAAATATAATAACAAAAGGTAACTCGTTTCAAGTTTATAAATACACTGAAATCCTCGTTTCATAATCCTTTATAAAAAGGTGTTCTAAATTGCGGATTGGTCTGTATTTTCGGTGGACAATAATGATAAAGATATAAAGATGAGACATTGGAAAAGTGGTCATATTGGAGGATCTTAATTTACGAATGGACTTAATGAATGGTTTCACTGTAAGTGTAACAATTACCATAACTCGTACAGTAGAAACTTTATTTACTTGATTGTCCTGAGACTTAAAATACCTTTTTAGACATAGATGAATGTGCCATGTCCAAGCGTTGCCATAATGGCGGAACTTGCATTAATACGCCAGGACATTACAATTGTCAATGTTCGAATGGATGGACGGGGAATGATTGTCAGACAGGTTTGTATGATAAATTATAATTTTACAATAAAAGTGACCGATACATGTACGTGATCAGGCGAAAGAAATACACATGTACTAAAATGGCACATTCGAATTGATTTAGTTTGTCAGGTTTTCTATACAATTCACAATTTCCCTTTTATTCATTGAACAGATTACAGTAGTTATCATATATTGAAATTTACGTCAAGTCTCGAATTTCAAGCCTTGTTTGTAATTAGGCGACTGGTCCGAGCAAACTTAACGCAGTGACCTCCCTTTTACTTTACGTTCGACAAATCACTGTAAACACGATCATAATATCGACGTCTTGTGACAGTGGAAGTAAGGTTAATGACCATTAGACATTTAGTATCGCATATGCTTAAATGCAGATAATTCAATAACGATTCAATTTTACTTACTGATCCTTCAATAAGTTTTATTGCTTGTTCTGTATCCCATTAAGCTGTCAGAAAGCATTTATCGATATGTAACAAATGCGCCTCCAAGTTATCAATACTTTCAATTTATTTTAGTTTTATATTTTTAGCAATATTTCATACATATGTTTAAGTAATCAAGAAAAAAAAAAACATTTCCTATTAAGCGCCCTCTATTGTGTTAGTTGTATGAAAGGTATAAAATAATGGTTTAAAGACTTTAGCTGAGCTTCATGTTTATAAAATGTAATATGTCAGCACCTCGGTATTTTGTCATTTCTGACTATTGTTATTGAAAGACTCAAGATACGATTATCAGCCACTTCTTATCAACATAACGCTTTCTACATTGTTAAACAATTTGTGTTTGTAGATATTGCTACCTAAATTCTCTTCAAGTTTGAGTTAAGGTATTGCTCCATTCGTCATTGCTATGTCATAGACAAAAAGAAAAATATCAAAATCTCCCAAATGGCATAATGCAGATCCATCACACTTTTCGCAAATCAATACAATATTTGAAATATGATTTTAGATACGTTAAGAGGTCGCAAACATTGCAAATGGCGAAAACTGGCTAAAATTTCAAAAATGAATTTTGGGGGAAATACTTATTGCCTAGATTTTAGTATAGAAATGTATTTAGCTATAGATGTAGTTAATGTTTGCAAGCTAAATTTAGTCTCATCCATGTTCTAATTACCAAGCACATACTAAAACAAAAGAAAAGCCGTTTGCATGCGAACTCTGAAACTCATGGTCAATATACCATAGCAACTCATATCTGAAATAAGTATATGCTGGTCTACAATGTTTAGTGCCAATTCGTCTAAATAAGGTTAGGGTTTTCAAGAAATTCAAGGAAAACTTACTTCCTGGTTCAAACCAAAAGTAGATTTCTATAGACGCCTTAAGAAAAGTAAGAATGGTAAAGAAAATTAGTTTCACATAACAAAATCACTAAACTTCTATTTGCAATTTATCACAAAAACAAAGCAACACAAAACACCAATTCAAATGACAACTGATGAAATAATAATGACAACAATATCCAAGGTTCTTAAAAAGAACTTCCAATTGTTGAGTGGAAAATCAATATTTTCATTTTGTTTGGACATCCATTTTCGCGACAAGGAAATGGTAGGTCAAAAATACCTTTTTACAAATAATTCACATTGTATACATTTCTTACACCAAAGTACCTAAGATATTGTTGTCAGTATCCCATTACTCGTGAAGACATTTAAATTGACGTTTCGTTTTGCTTCGTTTTCGTGATAAATTGCAAATAGAATTTTTAGGTCAAACTATTGTTCTTTACTGCTCTAACTTTTCTTAGAATATGTAAATTAAACATATATTAATAATTTGTTTGTGCAAAATTTTATTGAGCTGCATTGTGCCGTTTGAGAGAATTTGATATTTTTCTTTCTTGTCTATGACCTAACAATGACGAACTGAGCAATGCCTTAAGGTATGACCATCCTAATGAATACCTATATCAAGAAGAGTATCCAAGGGAGGTAACTATAGTAGTAAATTAGCTTAGAGTTCTGTCATGCAAGAGGACCAGGGTTCAAATCCCACTGGAAGCTATTTTTTTTGTAAGCCTAGAGCTTAAATAATTGGCATATTTCTTTTTTTCCTGTGTAATTCTGTCATTGAATACAAAATTCTCATGATATAAACAAAAATAAGCAAAATAATCAAGATTAAAGGGGTTTTCGCTATCAGAATAGTGTTTATTCAAGTCATCAATTTGAAAATTTCTAAAACTGGACGGTAAACTTCTCTGAAATTTTGTTTAAATTTTGTTTAAGGTATATAGTTAAAAAATGGTAAATTTTTTTATATTGCACCAATCAGGATTTTGCACAATTTTCATTAATTTAGTCTCGTGAAATATAAAAAAATGCATTTTTTAAATTTATTTGGTCAAAAAATGTCATTTTAAGATAAATTCTGTATTTATATATTATATCTTAAATTAGTTTAGTAAAATATAACATATTTTGGATAAACTGTAAAAAAAATAAGGGTTGAATTTATCAATAACAAAAAATTTTGTCACCGATTAAAGAATTTGGATACTTTCACGTTTTTTCTCACTTTTTTAAATAAAAAAAGCTAAAAATCTCAAAAACTACACGGTGAAAATCATTAAAATTTTGCATACAAGTCAGTGGTATGAAGCAGTTGATGAAAAAATAATCAGATGTTGGATTCTTAATAGTGCCCATTAGGATGGTCATACCTTAATACATTATTCACACATTGTTTGTACGAAATGCAAAATCAACATAATCGATTTACATGTAACGCATAGAGCGAAGAAAAATTGTTTTGTCTTTTAGTGAATAAAAGTGTCGTTCAAAGGAATAATGTCCCGTTCGCACTAAGAGTATGATTTTTGTTAATAATATAGGTTAAATACAGAAAAAATGTTTATTTTCCCGAAACTCATTACAATTCAATCGCACTTATTGCTACAAATAAGCAAAGGTTTCGTCTCACTATATGTATCTTTTATTTTCATAGAAGGACCGGAAAATCTTCAAATTGTTGTTTACAAGTTAAGTTTTGATTTGTAAGGAATTTGTCTAATAATGGTATGATATTCATTGAAAGTCAACAAAAAAGTCTCTGTAACATGGTAAAAGTGTAGGTTTATTCGACGTGATTGCAAACTATGTTAACAATGTGGCGTTTGTTTTGATTCATTAACAACTATATTTTTGGCTGTTTTCGTTGTATATTAAGGTAAATTTAAAATTCAGACGTTGACGAAGTTTTATTCGGAAAACTTTTCGGGGCATGTTCCAACATTGCTGGAAGGTAAAGCTTTAAATGCTAAATGTTCACTGTGTTATGAAACAAAAACACCAGCCGCATCTGAATTGCTTAAAGTAACTTGAAGCACCGAGTGTTTCACAAATAACCAAAGACAGTTTCACAAGCAGATGAAAGCAGAGCGATTGAAATTATATCGTTTAGTTATGTTTAGATACTGACGAATGTTTGTCAAATAACTCTTGTCAAAATGGTGGCATATGCATAAACTTTCCCGGAAGCTATGCATGCATCTGTGTAAATGGATCAAAAGGCGTCCATTGTGAGACAGGTAAGCAGGATACAACTTGCATAACTTGCATAACTACATACATCATGCTTGTCATTTTAATGAAACCAATTATTTCTTCCGCATACCTAACTCATTTATCAACTAATGACTTTTTGTAAGAAACTTATATAGTCGTAATTTTACTTGCTAAATTGTTCAGTTTGTTTCATATTATATCCTGACAGCATTTCTAAAGTAGATGTTAGGTACGTTTAAATCCATCGTTGCTCTTAAGTTATTTATATGACCGGCTTAACAGAGTATTTGTATCAAAACGAGGTATACACGTCTGTTTTTATCGATACAGAACCATGCTTGTGGTTAAATCCATGCAAGAATGGTGGAACATGTTCACATACAAAGGAAAATTTTAGTTGTCATTGCACGAATTATTGGACAGGTCAACACTGTCAAACAGGTAACACATATTCAAATTAGTAAAATCGTCATAATATTATTTTTAGTAAGTGTTTATGCGCTCTTAGTAGAAGTTCAACTGTGTTAATCTGAAAAAAAATCATGCATCATGTCTTATTATGGCACGCTTTATCCCGCCGCCGCATTGCGTTAGGGAGATATAGGAGTGGTATTCGTCCGTCCATCTGTCTGTCCGATTGTCCTTTCTGATTCGTTTCTGCTTCATAACTTCAAAGCCTTTTACGGATTTTCATAAAAATTAGACCAAATGTACACAATATTGAGGCGACGTGCTAGGTATGCTTTCCGTCTCGAGGTCAAGGTCACCAGTGGTGTTCCACGGTGTTGAATAGTGTATTTCGTTTCTATTGCATAACATCTAAGTGATCATGGTCTTAACATTTGAACACTAAAAGCTCACAGTATCTTAATTTTTATCTGAGAAATTCTTTATAAGATTATCCATCGTATGCAAGACACATCGTACAACCATATTCTAGTATCCAATAGAAGGATATGGAAGAGCTACTGCATGAATTGCGTTATCACATTATTAATGGCAAGCCCCATGTAGAACAGCATTCATGCATACTACATTCAGCAGTCACAGACTCCCCACCCATTTGTTGACAATCTGAATCTTCCTTTTTATGAAATGGAAACGCGCTCATCGATTAGGACTACCATAGGGGCTTTGGCATGTGGTTTTAATGGTGAGGTGGTCATAATTTTAGGTAGACATAGTGCAAAACTATACAACTTCGTGTTCGTATCTTTGTGCTGTGTTTTTAAGATGTCAATTGTTACATGATAAAAATAAGTGCTTTGTCAACACTTCGGCATTTTGTATTTCCGACGTTTAACTTTTGGGTTTGGCCATTCCTGATAATGCACAGTGATGTACACATATTATACATTTAATATATATATACGAGGAGTAATCAAGAAATAATCGGACAGGTACTGTAAAATCTTTATTGTAAAAGATAAATAAATAAAATGTCAAAATTGAAGTCCAACCAATGCCAGATTTATATAACACTGTCAGTACGAGATATAGCTTATTATTGAGACGACGATATTCAAGATTACTGTTGCAGATCCTCTTATTGTACGAAAATAAAGAGAATTGTGGCTAAAAATATACGTACTGCATCGTTAAAAAATACACCAATTTGCATGTTGTAGGTTATGTAGCTGACGTCATTTTGTAAAATGTTAACTTCATCAAGCTTTTTATGTTTTTACACTTTTTGGTCGTTTACCTATGAATGGCGTCATTTTATTAATCAGAACCGCGTACAATCGCACAATTGCCTTTTGACAGATACCTATGAAATGATAAAGTAATCATCGACAGGAAAAGACATGTGTCAGACACAAGCTTAAGGGTGGGGGGATCATAGATTTCGAAAAAGCTGTGTATTTTGCAAAGACAACAGCAGGTATTACGAGGAATTAAGAGCACATTTCTGTTTGCTTGACCTTTTTGTACAAGAAATGCATTTTTAGCAAAATTAAGAATAACTCTCGCCAAACTGTTCCAAAGTCAATTATTACAAGATTAAAGCTTAAGTTGAAGGCTATTGTTGGAATATCATTATAAATAAAGAGTGAATTCAATGTCTTTCTAATACAAAGTTACGGACAAAAAGTGACCAATAAGAATTTTTGGTGAGTGTAGACTTTTGTCCAGTGGATGGATCGTCATCTGAAGAGCATTCCCAAGCGTTGGGACTATAATTCTGATAAGTGACTGTGACGTAACATATTTACCGTTATTCTTATGTTGTGCAATGACTAGTTAGCATAGCTTTGTTTCTGTCATTCAGTTTGTGAATTTGTTGTGAAATGTCAAATAAAGATTACAAATCATGTATATGATTTTTTTATTCATTTACCTAAGAAAATATGAAAAAATAACAATAATAAAGTTTTGTTTCTTGATTCACACTCGTTTTTTCTCAGTCGGACACTCAAGATAAAAGTATCAGATAGCCTATACCATATAACGCCTATTATATTAACATCTTATGGTTACAACAATCTTAATTTCTATCTTTAACCCAAATTGATTTTGAAAATTGCAAAATCAATGTCGCGCATAGTGTGTTTAAAAATTTGTGTTTCGTGCTGTAGTGAATTGAACTCTCGCTTCAAAGCTTGAAGCGTTGTGGACTTGAAATTGTTTAGAAGTATATTTTGTTTAATTTAGTTAATTTAAAAGCAAACTTTAATAATTGCATGTAATATCTTCCAGACTTAACAGCAATATGTTATTTTGTGCACTTACCACATAAGTGAGTAAAATGGTATACTATGTAATAAATAAGTTCGTGAACCAAAGGGCAGTTATCTGTTTTAAGCGATCAAGGAGCACAACACTTTGCAAAAAGTTGCTCCAAACAAACCGTTTCGTCTTTCGATTTATCGTCAGTAATTTTGTTTCAACGACTATTTAAAATGGCAGTAATAACACATAATTTACACAATATATTGGTAATTAAACATACAATATACACATGTCAAGAATATGATAAAAAGAATTATGGAATTTGAGCCAGTAACTCAGGTAGATTAATGTGTTGCAAATTGTATACCGGACAACACTTTAGTCAACAAGCAAACAATGGTTTTATTAAGCACATGAGCATTTTTCGCGTTCGTTAAAAATAATTATACTCATGTTAAGCGTTAATTATTTTCAGATATCGACGAATGTTCTTCAACAAACCCTTGTCACAATGGCGGGAGTTGCATAAACTTTCCTGGAAGTTACGCTTGTATCTGTGTAAATGGCACATCAGGCACCACTTGTGAGACAGGTAAGCAAGGCGTAACTTGAATTTTTTAGTGAAAACTATAAAAGTTGCCTTTTGCAAATTACCACAATGATATATTTCCTGCTTTTTACATTTTGCCTTTGGAATTGTCTGTGATATGCAGGATTTATATTCTCAGATCTCCTGCTTAATTCTATTTTGCTTTGTTCCGTAAATGGTTTTCTCGTTTAGGGCAAACCCATTCTTTTTTTTCTGGGACCATATGCCTCTGAAAATGGAATGATATTTATCTTAAAATACCACTTTGAAGGTTCCATGTTTACCGCAATATGCATACTATCGTTTGGGATGTATCAAAATTTTGTTTAAGTGTGAAAATTGAGTTACGCTAAACCCGGGGGGCTAGGCGGCGTGGACAGTAATATGCATGTCCATTACTGCCTATGGACAGGCTAAATCAAACCGAGCCTGCAATATGTTCATATTTGTCGTGTTCGGAGGCTTTCAGAGTTCCCTTTCCATCTGTTACAATGTTAAAGCATTTGAATAGTCTTTTTATTACGGTCTAACTATTAGCAAGAACAAATAGTTATGCATTTGAAATCAAGATCTAAAAGCTGGAACGGAAATAGGGTCATTCAACATATTTAATATATTTCTAGGCGGCGTGGGCAGTATTGTGCCTTACCATCACTGCCAATGAACAGGCGTAATTAAACCGAGCCTACAATATTTTCATTTGTCGTGGTCGACAGCATTCAAGTTTCTATTTCGTCTGTTTTAACAACTATATAAAATCGCCGCTAATCTGCTCTGTCAATAGATCGGTAATAAAACATAAAATATACCGAAGAATATGCTCGAATGAACGTATTCAATGATTTATAGTGTTAACTGGGTTACGCTTTTCCATTACTGTCAAAGAAAAGGCTCAGTCAAACCGAACCCGCATTTGTTTGTAATTATCATGTTTGGTAGCTTCAAAAGTTGGTCTTTCATTTTTTATCAAAAGAAAAAACGCAATTAAATCGTTAAAAGAAGCAATATTGTCATAACTTCGAATGCTTCACAAACAGCGAAATTTAATTTAATACCCTGCTAAGCGCAATGAAGATGTACAACGATTTCAGTTTGAGCATTTTAGCGTTCGTTAAAATATATTATACTCATATGTTAAGCGTTACTTTTCAGATATCGATGAATGTACTTCAAAAAACCCTTGTCATAATGGCGGCAGTTGCGTTAACCGTCTTGGAAGCTACGAGTGTATCTGTATAAATGGCACATCAGGCGCAAATTGTGAGACATGTATGCAAGACATTACTTGAATTTATTACCGAAAGCTACAAATTTGGCATTTGGCAAATTACCCCGAGGATATAGTTCCTGCTATTTAAATTTTGCCTTTGGCGTTGTCTTTGATATGCAGGATTTTTATTCTCAGATCCCCTGTCTAAATTTTATTTTGCTTGATTCCGTCCAGAGTTTTCTCGTTTAGGGCAAACCCATTCTTTTTTTCTGGGATTATACACCGCTGAACATGTTATGGATTAATCAGAAAATACCGCTTTGAAGGTTCCATGTTCACCGACATATGCATACCATCGTTTGGGATGTATCAAAATTTTGTTTATTAGACTAGGTGTGAAAATTGAGATACGCTTAACCCGGGGCTAGGCGGCGTGGACAGTATTATGCATGTCTGTTACTGCCCATCAGCATGCTAAATCAAACCGAGTCTGCAATATCTTCATATTTGTCGTGTTCTGTGGCTTTCAGAGTTCCCTTTTCATCTGTTGCAATATTAAAAATGATATTGCCTCAACCTGGGAGCAAATCAGCACTTTAGTTATGCATTTGAAATCAAGATCTATCACACTGGAATGGATATAAGGTCATTCAACATATTTAATATATTTCTAGGCGGCGTGGTCATTATTCTGCACTTACATTACTGCCAATGAACAGGTTCAATTAAATGTTAACCGAGAGTGCAATATTTTAGTATTTGTCGTGGTCGACGGCATTCAATTTCCCTTTTCGTCTATTTTCATTATGTACGTAAGCAATCAGTATAGGGTTTCTTGAAATATTGATATGCAGGTTCTATTTCTGTATAAATAATTCAGACCTTGTCGAGGTATTCCTACATTCACATATGTGTGAAAATTATTTGTTTTGTATATGCATACAACTTAAAATATATAATGTTTCTGCCTTAAATTTATTTAAAAAAATGTACTACATTATATGGTACAAGTTTGTTACTTCACCTTTTTCTACTACAGATTGAGGTTCATTTTGAATTTGATTGAAAAGTAATTAGTATTTGTTTTATTCTTTATCTGACCTTGCAGCATTTGATTAAGAAAAGTCTGACTGAGCCACATCTTTTATGACTGTATCATCTTAATAATTGTGTATATTAAAATATATACCATCGATGTACATGCATATGTTGTTTTCTGGTGTAACATGTACAGTAAAAACATAATAAATGATTGATTTCGGCTAATATGCAATTTTATTACTACCCATGAACAGGCTGAATGATATTTCATATTTCTTATATTCAATGTTTTCTATGCTTGCATTTCATCTATAATTTATATATCCAGTAGCGTTTATTTGTGCCATATGGCGTCTGTAAAATGTCTCCCGTTCAATCAAATGTTGGTTTTATCAGATACGTCTGTTGAAGGTCGATAGGCACGATAACTGTGCACAGTATGTTAAAAGTACTTCTAAAATACTTTTCTTTTAACATGTCGTCCATTTTGAAAATGCAATATCCCAACCAATAAAGATTTAGATATTGTTCAATCACGCCTGTATTTTTAATTTTGACTTTGCTTTGGCGTTCTATTCGTCTATTCGATATGCTGGATTTATATTCTGAGGTCCTCTTTCTACACTGTTTAGATCAGCTCAGCCCATTGTATTGGTTTGGCAAACCCACTTTTATCAAGGGACCATACTCCTCTGAACATGCAATAGCTTAAATCTGAAAGTTTCATGTTTACCATTATATGCACAAATTGGATAGATTGAATTTAAATGTGAAAATATTGACCCTGGGCTAGTCGGCGTGGGCAGTATTTTGTATTTCAATTACTGCCCATGAATAAACTATGAGTTTCCTTTTTTACAGTTTACAGTTTTTACTACAGTAGCGTTATTTGTGCTGTGTGGCGATTGTACTTATATTCAGTTGGTGTTGTTGTCAGCTACGTCCTTTAAAGGATTTTTTTGGAATACCTTTTATAGTTCTCCCTAAGATATCTTTGTTAAAGTATGCCAGCCAGTGTTCCAATATCCGAGCCGATATAGATTTGGTTACGGCTCACATGAACAGGCTCATTCAGCCTTTTAAAAAAGGTTATTTAGTTCGTGGAACACCTTTCTGGCTTTATTTCTGTGTCGGTTCAATGAAGTGCCCTTATCATATTTGTAGTGTGGTATGCATGTGATGCCCAACATTTATTTTTACAGATACAGACCCGTGTTTGTTTTTAAAGCCATGCCTGCATAGAGGAACATGTTCATATACAAAAGATGTTTTAAGTTGTCATTGTACGAGTGGCTGGACAGACAGGCAGTGTCAATCAGGTAAATGAATCAATGTTCGAATTTGTGATGTCTTGTACAACTTTTAATATTTCTTCAACAGTGTTACAATGAGAAATGTGCGCAAGAAACACCATAGGCACATAATCAAGCATTCTAAGTTACGTTTTTATATCCTCGCCGCATATAGGTAGGGCAATTAAAAGAATGGTCTTTGTCCGTCAGTGCGTTCTTGAGTCTGTTGTTGCGTCCATCCTGGTCATGTAGGCACCACAACTTCTAAACCTCTGAAGGGAATATCATGAAACGTTGGTCAAATTTCCATCCTATCAAGACTACGTGAAATTTCTATGTTTCAACCTTGTTGGCTGGAGGTCAAGGTACACAGTGTTGTTGAAAAGTTTGAGCCATGCATTCTTTATACTCACCATAACTTCAAAACCTGGAAGGTATTTCCTACAATGTTGGTCAAATCTTCACGTAAATAAGGAGGTATGGTGAACCGTGCTCGTTAAAGATAAAAGTCATAAATGTGCAAATATTATATTCTTCTAATCCATCATTGTAGGCTTGAGATCGCTTGTGTAACAAATACCTTCAATAATATATATCTTGTTGTTTCTGCTAGACATGAGTAAGTTTTTATAAATTATCAAATGCAGTGCCTTAGTTCATATTAAATTATCAAATATGGGGTCCATATGTTGCTCACATTTCACAACATAAATTTATCCTATTTAGAAGCTTGTAATATTCACAAGGATAACATTGTTCTCAAAGATCGAACCGTTACGATAAAATCATTTAAATGAATGGTTAAAAATCATTGAATATATGTAACTATGTAGTATAAGTATTTGGACAATAGCTATATTTAATTAAATGACAAGATGCAATTTCAGTCTTAGTTTTAAAATATGATTCAAAACTCTTAAATGGGGTATTGAAATGAAAGCGGTATTATTATCGAGTGTCTTAATATCGAAGAGGTCTCAGTGAGAGGTTTCACAGTTTCGCAGTTTTACTGGTACAGTAGAAAATAATTGTGCTTGAATATTTTCAGTCTTAAAATTACGTTTCAGACATAGATGAATGTTTGGTGACCAATCCGTGCCAACACGGGGGAACTTGCACCAACTTGGCAGGAGATTTCAAATGTCAATGTTCAAATGGGTGGACAGGTCATGATTGTGAGAAAGGTTGGTATACTAAATTACTTTATTACAATGACTGATATATGACCTCGTGAAAGAATTACGACTTACGAAATGTGTTTTAATTGTGTCATATACAATGTAAAGTTATTCATGCGAATCGGACAGATCAGACTATCATAAAACATTGATAAAATTTAAAATAAGATTCCAGTCACAAAACTCTAGATTTGTCATTTAACGACTGCTCAGAGCAATGATCGCATGAGAACAAAGCACGTCAAAAAACCCATACCATTGACGTCACCAGTATGAAACGAAGAAAGTACTTAAAGAACCGTGAAGCTGTGAGTAAAGCATACGGCAAAATACAATACATTTAAGAGTGAAAATTGAAAACTGCGATAGGTTTTATTTCTAGTTCTTTATACCAAAAATTGTTAATATCCCAGCCAATGTCGATTTGGATATTGTCCAATCACCCCCAAGGATATACTTCCTGCTTTTTAAATTTTGCCTTTGGCGTAGTCTGTGATATGCAGGATTTATATTCTAAGATCCCCTGTCAAAATTCTATTCTGTTTAGTTCCGCCCATTGTTTTCTCGTTTAGGGCAAACCCATTCTTTTATCTGGGGACCATACGCCGCTGAACATGGAATGGTATTAATCTAAAAATACCTCATTGAAGGTTCCGTGTTCACCGCCATATGCATATCATCGTTTGGGATGGATCAAAATTGTACTATTTAATGGTGTAATTACTGAGTTGCGCTCAACCCGGGGCTAGGCGGCGTGGGCAGTAATAAGCATTCCCATTACTGCCCATGAACAGGCTCAATCAAACCGATCCTGCAGTATTTTCATATTTGTCGTGTTCGGAGGCTTTCAAAGTTCCTTTTTCATCTATTTCAATATCACAGTATCGTTGTTTGTGCCGTGTGGCGGCTGTAAAAAGTCTCCCCGTACATTCAATCAGTGCTGTTATCAGTTACGTCCTTTGAAGGTCGTTGAGCACGATACTTATGTACTATGTTTATAGTACTTCTAAAATTTCTTTTGGTTTAATATTTCGGCCAGTTTATAGATAGGTGGTTTCAATATCCCAGCCAATGTCGATTTGGATATTGTCTAATCACCCCCAAGGATATACTTCCTGCTTTTTAAATTTTGCCTTTGGCGTAGTCTGTGATATGCAGGATTTATATTCTAAGATCCCCTGTCAAAATTCTATTCTGTTTAGTTCCGCCCATTGTTTTCTCGTTTAGGGCAAACCCATTCTTTTATCTGGGGACCATACGCCGCTGAACATGGAATGGTATTAATCTAAAAATACCTCATTGAAGGTTCCGTGTTCACCGCCATATGCATACCATCGTTTGGGATGGATCAAAATTGTACTATTTAATGGTGTAATTACTGAGTTGCGCTCAACCCGGGGCTAGGCGGCGTGGGCAGTAATAAGCATTCCCATTACTGCCCATGAACAGGCTTAATCAAACCGAGCCTGCAGTATTTTCATATTTGTCGTGTTCGGAGGCTTTCAAAGTTCCATTTTCATCTATTTTAAAAGTTCTCAAAAACGTTAAATAATTTTGATGTGCAACTTATCAGTGCCCAAAACCTACAAATATAATAAAATTGTTTTATTTAGGGCAAACTGAATATATCAGATAAAATTAAATACATAATTATGTATTATTAAATACATGTGTGTTCTTAAAAATAAATAAAACTACGTACGATTACAGTATGTAACTATTGAAATATGATGCTATTGTTTTCCAATTGGTACTAGGTTTCAAGCTTCCAAAGAACAAATATTAGTCACGATCTTACATTTATGATACATAGAATTGTAACAACAATATGAATGTTTGTCTTTAAGATGTTGATGAGTGTTTATCCAACAAAACCTGTCAGAACGGAGGAACGTGTATAAATGTTCCGGGAACGCACTTGTGTAGTTGCAAGACGGGATGGACAGGCGATGCATGCCAAACAGGTACAAATGTAGACATAATTGATATACACTAGCCCAAAGTTCTAATTGGTCATCAATTGTATAATTATGTTTACAATGTATGCTAGTTTCGTTTCTTCCTTACGTTAAGAGAGGCTTTAAAGAACAACTTTGCCTTGGAATCAGTTATTTAATGTCTTTTAAATCTTTATTGGTTGTTTTCTTAAATAACTCCGATACCATTTACTTACACCGCAGGGTCAAAATTCGAACAGTCTTTAATTGCAAGGGAAATAATAATAAATGTGGGTACATTGACGGTGACTTATTTAGATAAAATGCTGACGATTATTAATTTTTTTATGTTTTCCTACAACATGTAACGAGGGGAACTATTAAAACAAAACAAGCTATTTACAGCTGTTTTCTAGTTGCTTGACCTTCATTTGCATGAAATGCTTTTTTAGCAAATTATGGGATAACTCTAGCCAAACTGTTCCTAAGTGAATTATTACAAGATAAAAGCTTAAATTGAAGACTGTTCTTGACAAATGATATCAATTAAAGTGTTTAGTCTATGTCTTTCTAATAAAAGATTACGGAAAAAAAGTGACAAATTAAAACTTTGGGTGAGTGTATTTTAATTCGTTCTCAACAATCTAATTTTGTTGTGGTTGCTACATTACGTGTTATTGTTATATACTTGATAAATATCGTATATTACAAAATATCGTATATATTTAAATATTTAAGCTGAGCTACATGTTAAAAATAAGATTTCAGTTTGGCGATTTGTAATAGCCGAAGATCAGTCGGCCACACCAAGACACTGCAGCCTCCCCGCGTACCTAAAAATGATATAGTTTTAACAAGACATCACACGCTATTAAGAAAAGCCTGAACCTGAATTGGTACCGCTCGGAACGGTCAGTGATTTGCCACTGTGGGTGGGGGAGGGGTAAACTAGAATCAAGGGAGCAACAACCTCATATTTTCCCCCAACAGGTTCGCATATGCAGAAAGCATTAAATGTTGTCTTGGTGAATTAGCTCCAAACGTTCAATCATCTCGATAATTAAGCAAAATGTTGAAAAAGCACATATAAGCATATATAAAATATAATCAGCCAAAAGCATTATATAGCAAAAAGTTAGATAATTTTTGGATACATGTACATATGATAAAAGACCTAACCGAAACCAAAGCCCCTGGTGAAAAATATATATTGGATTTTTAGTTATCGCCATTCCACTTTGCAACTTGCTGATTTATTTTTAGTGTTATTTTTTTAATGTATAAAATATTAAAAGTATATTATTATTTTCATTGCAAATTTAACAAAATCAATTAACAAAACACAAAGAACTTAACTTTCAACTGTAGATGGGTTATTTACCAAACATTCAGAAAGCTGTAGAAAATCATTTTGTTAGCCTTTCTATTTTAAATAAGAAGTGTTTTGATGAAATAGCGTGGCGAAGTATATATTGCCTGATATTTTTTGAAATCAAATGTCCATAGACTCTGGCTGTGAATATCCGTTGAGCAGTATTTGTTTTTAAAAGCAGCTGCATTTTTAATTAAATATTATATCGGCGATAAAATTGCAACTTGTTTATAAATAGAGGTACCAAATCTAACATGATTGTATCTCAACATACATTAATGTTTTCTCGCTTTCAGTCACATTATTGCTCTTTTTACCAAGCAAAAACTGAATAAGACGAAAATCCGTAAGAATCAACAAATCTATCTTCAAATATCTTAAAATCATATTTGTACTCTATAATATAACACCATTACAATAACACCATCACCATATTGGCACTAATGCCTATTTTTTGCATGCTGTAAACTGTACTTACTACAACTTTACGCTGTAAATGTATGAACGCGTAAAAAGATAACTTATCCTTTTTCCCCTTTTTTCGGCTTAACTTTTAAACTGGCCAATATTGATTCGGATATTGTTAAATCTCCACCAATGATTTATTTTCTGCTTTTTAAATTGTGTCTTTGGAGTTGTCTGTGATCTGCAGGATTTATATTCTAAGATCCCCTGCAAAATTCTATTCTATTTAGTTCCGACCATTGTTTTCTCGTTTAGGGCAAACCCATTCTTTTACCTGGGGACCATACGGCGCTGAACATGAAATGGTATTAATCTGAAAATACCGCATTGAAGGTTCCATGTTCACCGCTATATGCACACCATCGATTGGGATGGTTAAAGTTGTACTGTTAATTGGTGTAAATATTGATGAGTTGTGCTCAACCCGGGGCTAGGCGGCTTGGGCAGTAATATGCATTTCCATTATTGTCCACGAACAGGCTAAAGTAAACCCTGCCTGCAATATTTTCATATTTGTCGTGTTCGATGGCTTGTAAAGTTCCCTTTTCATCTATTTGCAAGTTTTGAACCAATCAACTGTTGTTGATGATACTTTTCTGAAGTTATTGTGAAAAGTTGGGAAAATGAAATACACTACTTTTACTGGTTCACATATGTATCAGAGAATCATCAAGCAAGTTTTGTAACAAAACAAGTTTTGGTTTGAGTTAATGCACCAAAACAACTTGTACTTGTTTTTATATGAGAGCTTGTTGAGGCAAGTGTAATGTTGTTGTACTCTAGAACCTGGTTTAAACCTCAGTGGCAATAGTGGTTTTGCCACTGACCATTCCAAGGCGGTAACCACTTATGTTCTCCTTTCCGTTACTAGTTGGTGGTTTCCATTCAAATTTGATCACTTGACAACCCCATGCTCGATTTTCCTCTCTACCTTTTGGTGCATGGGGAGGCTGTGATTTCTTTGTGAGGCAATTCCTTAAATGCATATTTTAATTTTTACACACAGTTTGAAACGACACAGACTAATAGATACACGAAGTTTAATAAAACAATTCGATGTTAAAAAGACCTTCAAATACCATTTTTCTTCACTCCTCATAATGCTTACTGCCCTCTAAATGTACGATTTTGACGGTTAATGTGTTGTTCCAACGCGACTGTTTTAATAGTACTCACATTTTACCAGAACATAAATTTCAATTTGCTTCGTGTTATAGAAGATAAGAAGCTCGCTTCATGCGCTAAGATCCCAAGTTCATCGCGAGCCGCTTGGAAATAAAATACTTTACGTACAACATGTAGTAAAATTTAGTTTTGTTACGAATAGCTTTTTATTTTAACGAAATCAAAAAAAATCAGTCTCAGTTATATATACATAATAGTATTGTCTTCATCAACTAGATGGACTATTTCCTTAATGTAACCTGAAAAAAATCTTTTTTTATCGCGGTAACCCTGTGAAAATATTTCTTTTTTTTTGGCGGGTTTGTTTATCAACAAATATCTGAAACATGATATAGTGTAAATTGTTATTATATTCGGATGTATCAACACGCTTTGTTCAAAATGATGCCGGTTTATTACCAAATACATTTTTGGTTAAACTGATATTATGACTTGTTGTTTTATGCACGAAAATTACCATTGCGTTCGATTTATTTTATGTTGCAGACATTGATGAATGTCAGTCGGCGAACTCTTGCCAGAATAATGGAACATGTTTTAACAACCCTGGGAGTTACAACTGCACATGCTCAACCGGTTGGATTGGAGAAAGCTGCATAACAGGTACAAGCAATTTTATGGATCTACCATTTTTTATTCGTTGTGTATCAACCGTTGATAGATGTACAATCATTATTGTAAAGGCATCATATGTTCAAAAAAAGTTTATGCTTAAGTAAACTCACATGTTTTAAATTCTATCAGGTTAACAGCAATATGTCTATTGTTTGCATTTATTGGCGCAAATCAAATCGTATTATCATGATAAACAATGTGAAAAATAAATTCGTTTCCAAGAATAAAACAAATATTGAAAATCTATTTTTTGAAGCAATATTTCAATATACACCACTGTACATTTTTGCCGACAAAACTGCTTTTATTCGCGGTTTTTGTAAAACGCATGTACGAATCGTGTTAGCAATTATTATAAAGTATAATAATCAAAGTAATATGTAAAATAACTAGCCATGACTTTTAAAAAACACAAATCGACGGTTTCAGAAGATATAATTAAATCGTATTGTCGTTAGCTTTATGTGCAACTGTGACGTAATTTTGCTGGTAAGTTAACGTTATTTTGTGTTTAAGAGGACGTGTGCACGACGAATAATCCGTGCAAGCATAACGGAACATGCATCAATAGCAACGACAATTACACGTGCCAATGTACACAACCTTGGGCAGGGATTAATTGCGACAAAGGTATCATTGTAAAGTAGAAGTAATACCCGAAAATATAAAAACATAAATAATGTTACGGTTAAACTTCGAGAAATCGAACATCGAAAGCTCGAGCACTAGGGAAACCTCAAAGTAATTGTATTGGTCCCGTTTTCTTATTAATTCTATTTAAAATAACATGATAGAAAGCTCGAATTTCGACATCTCGGAAAGGGCGTGTGTCGTTAACTTTAAGTATATTTCTTCTATGTTTTCATTGGAAATCTCCATTAATGCATAACCGACACTTCTTTGTAATTGTAATTGGCAAACAGTGACGCGTAGTTTTTACACGTTGTGACGGGCATTGTGGAATGAACAGTTAGTAGCAAACGAGCAGTAAAACAGAAAGAACATCTTCTTTGAGAGTTACTTGTTTAGTACAGACTTGACTTTAAAACATTTCATTAACGTAACTGTTTATACCTCAAACATTTTCATACCTGAGTGTTCGAATTATTAGAAGTTTAACATTTACTGTAGATCTACTAAATAACGAAAGAAGCTGTTAGAGACCAATACTTTATGATATCTGTTATTATTAATAAAAAATATGATATTTATATAGTACTCAAAATTTGATAGGGATCTTTTTTATTTCTAAAGATCTTCTTTAAGTTAATGGTAAATCCAAGGTAAGTGTTTATTTCTTACATTAAGATTATTCGAACCTGGCACAAAGCTAATGTCAAATTAACGAATTTTCAGAATCGCAGCAAATATTTTAACGTTTCAGACTTATGTGAGAAATAAAGAACTCTTACAAGTGATCATTATAAAATTTTGAGTAGTATATTAATTGTCTGCCTTATACTGCGTTAAATTCATGAAACTGACAACAAGATTAACACGTAGCAAACAAAGTTGACGCGCAAAAATAGCAGCATTCATTTGGAAAATGAATTCAGTCGAAATAATGATGCGGAAACACTATAGCGTTTTGACCGGATCGCTACTTTCAATTTTATATATGTAGCCATAACGCTTCGTTTTAACAAATAACAGAACTAATCATTTTCAAACTTTTTTTACAAATGTACAAGTCTGCTGGTAATAAACGATCTAAAGAATATGTTTATTTAATTCTTTAGTTAGTGATATATGTACGTTTTGGTACAATAAAGTGTCATTCTTGTCGAACATGATGTACATGCATATTATTTCATGTAGATATGTCACCGAAGTGCAATCATACCTGTTCCCTCGATGCAGTGATTTTGTCGAAACCGGTTACAAACACTACAGCATCAAACTGTAATGGAACAGGTCCGTATGCCTCGAATGACGCCCTCCCTATAACATGTTGCAACATAGGACCCAGTAGACAATGGCATAACGCAAGTCAAGTACAGGTATAGCATGTCATGAATGATTATCTCTCTTGAAGTCATTTTAATATCATGTTTAAAGGTCCTTTAAATGGTAACTTCATAAATGAAGCAAGCCACTGACTAATATATATTAATGCTGCAGGCTTGCTTCGACCTAGAATTTTACAGAAAGGGATGGATATACGCATTTCCTGCCAAACAAACAATCGCTAGTTCCTGTAAAAATACCTGCGAGAACTGATAGCTTACTGAAGGGTTTGTAGCTTTCGGCAAGACATTTTAATGAAAGTGTTTAGATAAAAAAAAACAAATAAATTTAAATTATAATTCGTGTTTTTATCAGTTTATTAATATTGAGTAAGCACTTCATGTTTGCTTTTAGGATAACGATGTATGCATTGATGGTCGCATACCACCTTACACGTCTATCGCCGCATTCAATGGAAGTTTGCTTACTAATAATACTGCAGGGATTTTCTATGGTTGTATAAAGAACGGAACTTCAGGATTTATGGCAAGTCAATTACAGTTTTTCTTACTGAAAGATGAAATATGCATATCAGGAATCGCCACATTCAGAAAAAACAGCCTCCCCACACAGTCAAGAAAGAAGAAGAGAGAGCATGGTTAATAAAATGATGTTTCAAAAAAGACACCACTAACAATAAACAAAAATGGGAACCCGAGGGGTTACCGCCTTGGAACGGTCAATGGTAAATCAAATTGCCACTGGGGGGTTTAAACCAGGATCTAGGGTGCACCAACGTCCCACTTCCCCAAACAGGTTCTCATATCACAAAAAAATACAAGTTGTCTTGGTGAAAAATCTCCAACCCACTTATCGGTATGTTTCATGCAACAGCACACAAACACATAAAACATAAGAATCTAATAGCATTGCAAAGCCAGAATACTCAACGATCTTTCCGTGACCAGAGCTCCTGCAGTTAAATCAGCAAGAGCACGATGACAGGGATAAAAGAAACAAATCGAGCTTCTATGTTCTTTTAAGAAAAGATTTCCCCATAAACCTTCATAAACTCTTAAACCCCTGCCACCGTCGTGCAACCAAAGAGGTAAGCATAATGATCAACTGTAGAAGGGTTAATCACCAGGTATGCAGAGCGCTGTAAAATATCATGTTGGTAACCTTTCTTTTTAAATTAACAGATGTTGTTTACGAATAACCGGGAGAAATTTACATTGCCCTTTATCTTCTTAAGTTTATAAATTAAATCACCATAAAAGACTGTCTGTGAAATACCTTGTTGCAATTGTAATTTTAAACTGCATCTGTATTTATGAATTAGATCTGGGTATCGACGATAAAACTTGCTTTTTTTTCTTAATTTGTTACACCGATAACTTGTTTTAAACGTTTATTTGTAACGCAAAGATTACGTTCATTGAAATTATTAATATCGTTGCAAGCTCTTGAAAAGCGAACAAGCTGTGAAATAAAAACCCGTAAGATGTTGCACGGGGAACATCGCCGTCTAAAAACGGAAAATTTACTATATTAAAATTAAAATCATCTCTTTTATCATATATTTTTAAATTAGTAGTGACATAACCATTTTTAATTGACAGATTTAGATAGAGAAAGTTTGCTTGCTTTTCTGAAGTGTTCGCTTTATTAAGTTGTAGTTCTTTAGGGTAGATCTTATTAACCAGTGATGGAAAATGTTTATAATCTATACTTAATAAATCATCAAGGTACCTCGAGGTGTTGCTAAAAGCTGTAATAATACCATATTGATGTTCAGTAGAAAGAGATATCGTACCAGTATAAAACAGATCAGCAACAAGGGGTTCACAATTAGTAACTATTGGAATGCCTATTACTTGTTTATAAATAGAGGTACCGAATCTAACTTAAATATTGTCCAGTAAGAAAGTAAGCGACTCTATCAGGTCTTGACAAAGTCCATAAAGTATCATTATAATGAATATGAATATAATTCATTCATAAGAACCATCTGTAAAACATGCCCTACGTTCATTACAAGCGATGAAGGTTTTATTTTCTCTAGCAAATTTTTTTTTAATGAGACTCGTTAGCTTTTCTCTTATTAAATTATAAGAGGGCGAGGTATAAAAAGTTGAGAAATCATAAGAAGTCAAACAGAACGCCTGAAAATTATTTGATTTAAGTTTTTTCAAAACGTCATTTGAATTTTTAATCGACCAAAATAAAATTTTGCCAGAAGTTTCAAAAACCTTATCGCAATACCTAATTACAAGTTCTTTAATAGCTGTAAGACAAGACGTTAAGAGCACGGATAATTTAATAATAGTACAAGAACTAGAGTTTGCAATAAATCTTGCGTTGTACGGTGTTTTATGCATTTTAGGCAACCAATACATTTTCGGCTCAATACTGATTCTACTCAATGCTGAGTACGGACCATTATGCAAACAATGCGACTGCTATACAGATTTATTAAAATTATATTATTGATTTGCTGTAAGATTCCAAACTCAAATCACGGTTATAACAATTTTCCCATAATACATTGTTTTCTAGTTTTCTTTCTTAGTAGTATAAACACCAATACTCAGTTCATTAAAAGTATGATAATTTACATTTATTAAACTTAAACATGTGTCAAGAGAAAAGGTGTCATCGTTGAAAAGTGTTTAATTATAAAAGTATAATTGTATTTTATTTATTTTTATGTCTATTATTACTATCAACATATCAGCACGTAACGTGCTCAACGACCTTTAACGGACGGAACTGTTGTTCTTAAAAAGAATGTTCATTTAGAAATCTTGTACTCCATGAACCTGTAAGTTTGATGTGTTTCTTTTGTTACTGTCATCGTGTTATTGGTGATTCAAATCCAGAGGCTTTGGTCTCGGTAAGATCGTCGAGTACCCACTTTTTTGCTTGAAAATGCTAGGAGCTAAATTTTGTAGTGTTATGTGATTGTTGAATTTAAATGTGTCAAGTCAATGGATGTGGGTAGGTGCTAGTTCACCAAGACAACTCATATATGTTTGGTTATAGGAGCATCTGATGGGGCAAGTGTTAGGTTGTACGCTAAAACCTGATTTAAACCCACACATTATTTCGCCATAGACAGTTCACATGCGCTGCAACATCAGGTTATCGTGTTCTGTTAACAGGTGTTTGTCTTATTTAAACTTGATAATTGTATAAAACTATGCAATCGATGCAATCGTTTTCTCTTTATTTTTTTATGCATGGAGAGGTCATGTTTTCTGGGAGTCCTTATACCAGATACTCATACATCACATTTTTAGAATACAAACCGTTGTGTATTTGTATTGCAAAAACAAGTATTTACAATTATGATGTCATAATTTAAAAACGACGTTTAGAAGGCTATTTCCATATTAGTTCATATTCACTTTTTGTTACAGATGATCCGTCAAGATTGCAATGCGTTACCACAGCTTTTGAACATTGACCCGTTATCAACACCGGACCCGGAAAGCTTTTTTGTTATTTACTAATTTATATCATTCAATATAAACAATTAAATGTTTGAATCTGTCCTCGTTTGTGTTTGTTTAAAATGTATATTATATTGTTTTTATCACATACCTCCCGGTGTGGGAGTGTAATACCACCCGTTATATATTTTCGATATATAACTAGTTATATATCGTAGCCGAATCACTATTCTGAATCATCCGCGTTATCAGAGACCAAAACACATTTATGAAAATGACTTACTTTTGCCATCTGACCACTTCTGGCAAGCAATCAATTTCTATAAGGATCTTAAGCATCCCTTATATTGATAATATCCGCGGAAAATATAACTTTCTGACATCGTTTTACTCCGTAAGGATACGCCGAAAGTCTATGATGAAATTCAACAACAGCAACAAAGCCATTTTCATTTCGTTTAAACCGAAAACAAAATGACCCAGACACTGACATCGTTTTCAGAACATCGTCGGTGTGATCTTACAACATCCCCGAAACAAAATAAAAACACTAGAAACACATTTTCAATCCAAATTTCCAGTTTATATCCAGCAAATTTCAACGTTGTCATATGCCGCTATGAAAGTTTACACAAATGACGTCATACACTAGATCGATTTATTTAATTAAACACAACTTTAGAAGCCTATAAATGATTCTTTTATCTAGACTCTAGCGCAGTTCATTTTATTTTACTTAATTTAACTTATTTTGGCAAATTGGAAAACGGTAGGATACATTCTTTTGGGACTAGCTTATGTATCACCCGATACGACCGAATTACAAACGTTTTAAGTTCGCTCTACTAGGCAATAGAAAGGGATATTTCATGGATTTTGCTTGCTTTTTCAGGGTATGTGATAAATAGAATACATCATTCGTGATCATTTAATACTGAAATTATTAAACTCGTCATCTAAATCGATATAAAACTCGGCAAAAGCCTCGTTTTATATCGATTTAGATGACTCGTTTAATAATTTCAGTATAAAATGATCACTCATGTTGTATCCTCTATATATATAAATATTATATCGGCTCAGTTCTTTATTTAAAGCCGTCTCAGAGTCTGGCGATATGTTGTTTAAAAATCCATGTCAAATATATTTCTACCTCCCGTTTTTCAATTATGTTCTAAAATATTGCTTTTAAAGCCATTCTCCAGTCTATTCTGACATTTTCTGAATTGGTGATGGCGGCAGTTGATGAATTTTGAGGTATCGATCACTGCCTTTTCCGAAATACGTTTCATCAATAAAAGGCTCAGCATCAAAAAGACATTATAGATGCCACGTGGCTTTATTTCCGCCGCATAAGTGGCGGATCCGGGATCTCAAGTATAAGGTCGGTACCAGTTTGTTCCGCCCTTCGAGTCGCTTCCACTTTAATCTGTATTATTACTAGAAAGCACCGGGCTCCCGAAACCACATAAATTGGGTATACTCATCCATTGGTAAGCACGCCATTACTTAATCCACCAGACAGCTTAAATGGAATGATACCTGTGCCAGGTCCCCTGCTTGAACATAAAGTATTTTTGAGAGAGTGACACTCATTAAAAAGCCCTTATAGAATATCTTGAGGTCACGACATTTGAATGGTACCCAGAGCCACACCTCGCGTACCTCTTATAAAATAGGGTACTGTAATAACATTAACTTGTCAAACAAAGTCAGAGTGTTTTAAATTATGTCTACCCCAAGGAGTGTCTAACTGCAGGCAGTTTTGGGATGAAGCGAAACGGCTATTTCGGTCTCTCGGCATAGAACCGTTCCCATGTGGTCGGTGTCTTCAGTTTTGAGTATCTACACAAAACTTCAAACAGACGCGAAATCTCGTAGCAGTTTTGCTGCCGCCTTTGTTGTTATAAAATCTATGTAAAAGAAAAAAACACCATGAAAGTTTAGACTTCAAAACCTAGAAACCTTTAGAACAGGTTTTGGTTACTTGAAGGATAGTTCATACTTGTTTTCATTTGAAAATTCGAGGGAAAAACGACCGATAGATTTTTTTTTCAATCATCTTAATGATTTAAATGGTAAACGGTGAGGTACAGTTTATTTCACGTTGCTTGAGTCTTGTCAGCAGCGTCTATTCTGATTTAATTGATTCAGTACTAAACAGTACTGCAAGGCGTATCTTAAACTTTGCATTTTTGAAATAAGTAGTTCATTTGAAAAAGGAAAGAAACAGGCATATTTTAATATTTTCAGCTCTACGGGACCTCGGTTATTTTAAAAGTGTATAAAAAATAACGACGCATCGTTTGTATAGTAGTCTTCAGAACGATGTCTCCAAGAAAGGATTTAACGCGTCTTATTCTAGAAATACAAGGTATGAAGATTTCAAATGTCGAAAACTGGTTTAAGTTTTGAAATGAATTTTGGGGAAATAACCATTGCCACCTTGATTTCAGTGAATAAGTGTATTTATCCAAGGACGAACTAATGTTTGCAAGCGCAGTTTACTAAGGCTAATTCATGTTTTAATTACCAAGCACATACTTAAAACAAAAGAAAAAATCGTTTGCATGAGAAGTCTGAAATTTACCGACAATATACGAAAACAAGTCATACCTTAGATAAGTATATGCTAATCTAACATATATCAAGTTCGGCAATTAGTCAATAATAATTTTATATAGGCTTGTAGAAGATTAAGCTGTGTTTAAAATGTATGATCGAAAATGTTTACAGTTTAATGTCATTGACTGATTTTCAAACCGGCGTTTCGAAAAGAAATTGTCTAGCATTCTACTTACGTTTGGTCGGCGTCTCTGTCCCACGTTTGGGTTTAAAGTGTGCTTTCAACGAAAGGATTCAATGTCCGGCATGTACGGCATACCGTTTCACACCCCTGTACTTTAACTTTAGCGGTAAAGGAAGTCACGCTTAATTTTCTGTGGAAAACTGCAACACAAATCTTGAGGCGAATTTTTTTTTATGTTTAACATAGTAAATACATGTATATAAAACCACTGCATTGTAGGGCTATGTCATCGTTGTGTTATGAAACAAAGCTATTTAGAAATGACAAAGAGAAAAAGACCAGAAACTAGCTACACCTCTCCGATTATTACATCGGCATTTAGTAATATGTGTTGATCAATATATATATATATATATATATATATATATATATATATATATATATATATATATATATATATATATATATCCTTACATTTTACTGTGTTTACACAAAGAAATGTTCCTTGCATACAAAAGCACAAAAAGGTAAAGTAAAACTAATTGATGCTTATGTTAGTGTTAGAAGAAATGGGAAGGTTCTTGATGACTTTACTGAGAACAGAACTCCTTGAGAAAATTGAGCAAAACACGATCACAGGAATAAGATAAACTGTTAGATCATTAACGTTCCTTTGCAAACTTCCATTTGCAATATATACTCAACAAAAATAAAAAAGTATCCACTTTCCTATCTTAAAATTTGTAAAATTTGAAAACGAAAACTGAGAAATCTTATGTGGACAACTTTGCATTTCTTTTATCATTGCAAAGAGAAAAAGTGTTCTTGAAAATCTGCAGCCACAACTTAGTTATCTTTCCCTTTGTTGTAATCAGGGTTCCAGGAAAAAGTCAGTGATTCTTTGAAGTATTCACATTGGTTTGAATTAAATCAATCTTTCTACCTCTTGTGATCGATAAAATCATAAAACATTCACCATTAAAACAATTAGTCCTCGATAAACTACGCTAGAAAGTCCAACCATTTCCAATTACCTCCCTTTAAATTGAATATGTAGTGTTTTGTAATCCATTATTAATTGTTATTCGACTTGCCGTTGCATAGGTCTTGGTGTGGACGATTATGTTTATGAAAAAAAGAAATTGAAAACAACTGAGATTAACCAATTAAACACCGTTCAAAGCGTACCTGATTAAATGAAAATATGTTAATGAGAATATAAGCATAAACATTTTGGATACTTTTTATTTTTGTTCAGTATAGTAAAATTAAACTACTGCCAATGTCGAGCAGATAAAATAGACTTGTTAAAAAATTATTTTGCAGTGCACAGTAGACATCCTGTCGGTAGCATTTTTTAATTTACAGACGTGTTCACGAATCAAGTAAATAAATTGGTATGGCCTATTTATTTCTTATTTGTGAATTGGATCTCAATAATATTAATTTCACGCGTTTCGCAGTATAGCGTGAAATATTTGTCTTCGCGAAACGTACAGGTTGTACGGTAAATCGTATGATGGGCATACGCACGTGAATTTCGTGGGGGTAGATTATAAATTGTTTGAATGTGTATAGGATTGTCATTCTACCAGTCGACTTCACACGATTCAGTTTTCTTTACCGAGACGTGCAGCTATGGCAGAACCGCAAAATGAACTGCTTTCGCAAATAGAAAGACTTATTTCTTCTAAGTTAGAAGATTTTCAGCAGTCTCAGAAGGATTTTTCACAGGCACAGATTAGTAAACTTCAAGAAAGCCTCAAGAATAACGCAACCGACTCTTACACATTTCGTAAGAAAGGTAACGAAGAGCAGAGCAAGGTCAACAGCCACGTGTTAGAGAAACTACAAGAGGCCGGCGGCTTTCTCCGGGACGTCGTTAGACCATGCGAGGCGCTAGTTTCAGCACAGGAAAAGATTGCTGAAGGTATCGATTTACTTCAACATAGACAAAAAATGATAAAATTAGCAGACTCGAGTGATTCTGGGTGGAGAGTTGTAAAAGAATATGAGGCACACCCCCTCGCTGACGACGAAGAGGATGAGAAGAAAATATACAGGGCACAGTTTAAGGCAGACAAGAAGCTGAGACAGGAAAGACGTCAGAGGAGCTTCCGTTTCTCGCCGTATGGACGCAGATCGTTCATTCCTGAAACTTCTTCAACGTCACAGAGCGAAACACCTACATGGAATCAGTCGTCACAGGGCAGGAAACCAGGCACTTGCTTTCGTTGTGGGCGACCAGGGCATTGGCGGACCGACTGCAGGGCTGCAATAAACGACGGCAATAGTTTGGCAAATAGAGAAGTACAGACAAAATCTCAGATAAGTAAAATGTCATTATTAGAAAAATCTGACGCTAAATGCGATAATAATGACGACGTATGTGCGTCTTTAATTTCACCTGTTGATAGGTTAAAAAGTTGTTCGAACCACTGGAAAGAAGCCGGTGCAAGTCAGTATATTATGGATGTAGTGGAACAGGGGTACAAATTGCCTCTTAAAAAATTGCCCGAGTCCATATTTCTTAAAAATAACAAGTCCGCTAGAGAAAGTCCTTCATTTGTCACAAATGAAATAAATTCTTTGATTTCGAAAGGTTGTATAACAGAAGTACATGACATGCCGTATATAGTCAACCCGCTTACAGTAGCTAATAGTAAATCTGGCAAACAACGCCTTGTGCTTGACTGCAGACATATAAATCTAGAGCTGTTTAAATTCAATATGCGTTTTGAAGATCATTCACTGGTCAAAAACATGTTTGGTAGGGGAGACTATTTGTTCTCTTTTGATATTCGTAGTGCTTATCATCACGTAATGATTTTTCCCGATCACCGTACGTATTTGGGCTTTTCTTGGGAGAACAATGGTAAAATACATTTTTATGTATTCAATGTTCTTCCGTTCGGAATTTCTACTGCAGGTTTCATATTTACAAAACTGTTAAGAGTTGCAGTTAAAAAATGGAGATCTCTTGGTTACAGGGTTGTTTTATTTCTTGATGATGGCATTGGTGGGGACTCAACATATTGCAGCGCTATGAAAATGTCAGATTTCGTGCATGATGATCTCGGGCGATTTGGTTTTATCATTGCTGAAGACAAATGTAATTGGTTACCTCGTCAGCGCATAGTTTGGTTAGGTTATTTGTGGGATACATTAAACAGCATATTTAGAGTAACTGACGAAAGAATACAGAAAACATTGAAACTTTTACAAAATCTTGTCGAGCAAATAAGTGAGGGCAAGTTAATTTTCCCTGTGCGTACAGTAGCTTGTCTCATAGGACAGCTGATTTCAATGCAGTCTGCTATTGGACCAGTTGTAAGGTTAAGGTCAAGGTCACTTTATGAATGTGTTGCCAGTCGTGCTAGTTGGGAAGCACCTATCATGATAAATTCTCGTGCTTTAGATGAACTATTGTTTTGGAAAGAAAATTTGATAAAGTTAAATAAGGGCTGTCTTCAGAAAGCCGTCGATACTGAGATCAAAAGTACTGACAAACAAAAAATCGTCTTTTGTGACGCCAGTGGAGCTGGATTTGCTGGTTTTATTGAAGGTGACGATGATAGTCACGTGACAGGTTGCTGGTCTGAGCAAGAGAGCAGTTTAAGCTCAACATGGCGGGAGTTAGAAACGGTTAATAGGGTTTTGAATACCTCTTTAAATAGCCTGGAAGGGCAAAGTGTCATAGTAAAAACTGATAACAAAAATGTCGTGTCGATTTTAAAAACAGGTAGCAGAAAACAGTACTTGCAAGATATTTCAATAGGTGTGCATCAGGTATGCAGCCGTCACAATATAGATTTAGTTCCCCAATGGGTCCCAAGAGCAGATAACCAAGAGGCAGATTTTTTTAGTAGATGTACTGACAGCGACGATTGGTCGATCGCAAGTCATGTGTTTGAACAGTTAAACACGAAATGGGGTCCGCACACGTTTGATCTTTTTGCTTGTAGTTACAATACAAAATGCAGAAGTTTCTTTTCTAAGTACTGGTGCCCGGGAACAGCAGGCATAAACGCTTTGAATTTCAAATGGGTGAACGAAAATTACTGGCTGGTACCACCGCCACGGTTGGTTGTTCAATGTATTCAAAAGGTACTTACCGATAAGTGCTCATGTACTCTAATTGTACCGGTTTGGAGGTCGGCGCCATACTGGCCTGTTCTTTTTACAGACGGAAAGACATTAAACAGTAATGTATCTGATCATTATATTTTTTCACCAGGAAAACTGACGGAACGTGGCAGAGGAAGAAACGGCATTTTTGATGGCAGACCTTTAACATTTGGTCTTATTGCAGTCAGATTTAATTGATAAATGTTTCATTTTATGCAGGATTGAAGTTGAAGACGGGTATTGAGGACGAAATTGAGAAATCCGGCTTACATCATGAAAGCTTCAAAGATCTGTCGTCTAAGATGTCAAACTTTTTAGTGGAGTCCAAAAGCGACAGAACAGTGTGTAAATATTTTTCTTACTTTCAAAAGTGGAAGGAGTTCATTTCATCGAAAGGTGGATCAGCTTTACCGGCTCAGCCGATTCACGTCGCTTTGTACATAACTGAGTTAATGGATAAACGCTCCCCAAGTTCAATGATTTCAAACACAGTGTATGGATTAAAGTGGGCACATTCTTTAAGAAACCTACCGGACCCCACAGAGAACACATTTGTTAAAAATTTGCTTGAATCTGCAAACAGACGGTTATCAAAGCCAAAATCTAGAAAGGATCCCATCTCTTCAGAAGATCTTATCACATTGTGCAACAAGTATACTCATAGTTCTGATGTTATAGTACTACGAGATTTGTCAATGATTTTGATAGCTTTTTCAGGTTTTCTGAGGTTTGATGAATTAAGCAATCTGCATTGTAATGATATACAGTTTTTTGACACATATTTTTCAATTAAAATCAGAAAAAGTAAAACCGACCAGTACCGTCATGGCGCTTCCATTGTAATTTCAAAAGGTGCAACCGCCGCGTGTCCATATTTGATGTTGAAACGATATATGAACGCAGCAAATCTATCTTCAGTAGACGAAACTTTTTTGTTTAGGCCTAGCTTTCGATCAAAATATGTATGCAGATTAATTTACAAAAATAAACCGCTCAGTTACTCGCGCGCTAGAGAATGTCTTTTAAATCGTCTAAGAGAAGTTGTAGGCGACATGAACATAGGTCTGCATTCACTTCGTGCCGGAGGAGCCACTGCGGCTGCTAATGCTGGCGTGAATGACCGCTGTTGGAAGCGTCATGGGCGGTGGAAGGGGGAAAATAGCAAGGATGGGTATGTAGCCGATTCGCTTGAGAGAAGGCTAGAAGTTTCTAAGTCGCTAGCACTGTAGACTATTTCAGCCAGCCCAATCTTTTCGTGTTTCTAAACCGCTCGTCTGGTATTGCAAGATGGCTTGTTGTTGTATATTTGTTCAGTACTTTGAGTCTAGTGAAGACTATTAATTTCACGCGTTTCGCAGTATAGCGTGAAATATTTGTCTTCGCGAAACGTACAGGTTGTACGGTAAATCGTATGATGGGCATACGCACGTGAATTTCGTGGGGGTAGATTATAAATTGTTTGAATGTGTATAGGATTGTCATTCTACCAGTCGACTTCACACGATTCAGTTTTCATATATATAAATTTGTTATTAGTAATTTTATATCTGTTCCCATGTAAAATTTTTATAACTGCTTAAGGGTATTTGGACAGTCACGTGATACTCAGTTTATATAGCAGAAGACGATCTTACGGCGGATATTGGCGCATTAAATATTTTTCCGGTTATCAGTTATACTCGAGAGAACCTGGCAATATTGGTGTTTGTGAAACAACGTATTTCTGGCGAACCATATAAACTCGTTGTCGCCTGACTGTCATGTTATCAGTAAAACAGTAACATGTACAATACTAGCCATTACGATTTAATTTCATTCTTTATGTTGATAACGTGAACGATAATCATGTAGAAAACATGAACATTATGTCTGTAAAACATGTAGCATTTTTCGTGTTTATATGATCCTTGTTTTGAATAATATTCATAATAGTTGTTATATTATGATGTTTTAAGTCGTATATCCACAAGGAATGAGGCCCGACATTCGAACGATTTGACAGGTGCTAGTCACTGACAAACGGGTACAGGTTTCCAGAGTTATTTTCATTAAATAACTCAGGATAAAATGTTTTTTATCTCTGGTTTTTCCTGGGCGAGTCAAATCGTGTTAGGACGCTATTTGGAATTTAACCATTTTAAATCTTGGAAAGAATTCAAGAGTTATACTCTTGTACAAAAGATGAGCTAATTAGCATTTGCTTTCGTGGACATACGATTCTATATATATATTTTTTGCAATATCATTATCAAACGATCAGTGGTTTTGGTTTTTGTTGTAATTATGTACACTTGTTAACCCGGCTGCACTTCTCAAATAAACCGCTCGTCTGGTATTGCAAGATGGCTTGTTGTTGTATATTTGTTCAGTACTTTGAGTCTAGTGAAGACCTCATTTATGATTGACAAAACCCTTGTCGATGTAGGTAACTGCAATAACAATATTGGTTTCGGCGATAAAACTTGCAACACTACAGTGTATTGGATAGTTTTGTAGTACATGTACACCTTCTATGCTGTAAAAAGTGTGCCTGGTTTGCACCAATTCCGTTCATTGATATTAAATTTATGTTTAAGTTGCAACTGCATTTCGATACATTATAATTACTATAATGGGTTAATGTTGTGTTTGTAAAATTTTAAACTGTATTTGTTGATTATGCCGGCATGGGTACTCGAACCTTTTCCGAATACACATGTTAAAAAATATAATTATTGTATTGCCTACACATCAAAACCAATCGTTTTGGCAATAATATTCGCACCATACCGTTATTTAACAACAACAAAAACAAGCTGCGAACGTTTATATATGACCTGCACTAAGTTATTCATTTTTACTAGCTGTTCTGTTCAACTAAAATCTAAACTACTTAAATGTAATCTCATTTTGACTTTCCTTATCATTTGAAATCAAATTACTAGGTCAAACAATTGTATCGTCGTTCAAAGGTTATGCGATAATCGTGAGATTCATTCTTAAATTTGAACGAAGATTGCAATCTGACCCGTAAGTTAACATATAATATTATTTCATTTTCTTTATATTTTTATACATATTTCTATTAAAAATAGCTTAGTTCTTCTTTTTTAATGTTAATGGTTTACAATTAACTATCATCGTTTGTAAAGTGTCATATTGCTATGTGGTCGAATGCGGCGTCGGTATATACATGTTAAAAACACTTTTAAAACAATACGAGTACATGTATTCGAAGGGTCAAGCGTACACGAGAACTTGGTTTAGCCCCAAAATAGCATAATGGTGTAAGGCGTATTAATACACTCCACTTTGCAAACTATATAATAATAGTAAGCATGACATGACTCAAAAGAGTAGCAATCATGGCAAGTAACAGAAACGTTAAAAAATTATGTTTTACGTACATGTTTGTAAATCAAAGTGTGTGTGATTTCTATGTCTAGCAAGAACAGTACTATGAGCTTAAATATGCATTTTTAAGTCTAATAAAATCAATTTAAAAAGATTTGCCATTTTGAAACGGTACTAGTTTTATCAGTTCTGTGTGAATTGTTTTGCCTAATGCAGTTTATATTATGTAATTTGGCTGTTTTCTGAAATTCTAAAAATAGTTCATGTTTGCGAACTGTTGACAAGTCAATAGTTTTAACTGTTTACCTCGCGTGCTCTGACGTCATGACGTTATGTGGAACAGTAAAGAAAAACATTGACTTGAACAATGATTATTTCTCCAAAAATAAAATGTGGTGAAGTATTTAAACAAATTAAATTTCTGTCAGCAAAATGACAGTTTCCTTGAGTTCTTATAATATTATGAAATAACAGAGAAAAATAAAAAATGTTGGCAGTGTGACATAGTTACAAGATTGTTACATTGAGAAAGTTTAATGAAAAACATATTTGCAAAATTATGTTCTTGTTCCTTTTTTCATCTGTAAGTATTGTTAAAACAGTAATTGATCAGGTAATAAAACAGTTAGATCATATTTGATTTGGGAACAGTCAAACAGTTGTCCCTCATTGTCGGGGATAGTGTTTTGAAGTGTTGCCTTCTGCCTACGGCCTCGGGCAACAGTTCACAACACTATCCCCTCCACTTCGGGCCAACATTTTGACTGTTCCCAAATCACATATGAAAAAAACTGTATAATAAGGGCCTTGTTTATTTTAAATATGTATCAGTGTTCCAAAGAGGTATCGGTGTTTAAGTAAAGGCATATCGTTTGCCTATATGACATATAAGCAAACGTTATGCCTTTACTAAAACACTGATACATTGTATTTTTCAGGCCATACTTGCCACATATTGTCCTTAATTGCCAAACATGAAGACTATTTAATGTCAGACATAGTCTTCGGAAACATTCGGTGTTCATTGTCCAAGAAAATTGCCTATACTAACTTTTTAAAATATAGTGTTTTTTCTCAATTTCATTAATAATGCAATGCCTTTGAAAAAACATCAAGCTTCAGCTTAACAAATCAAATAAAATTACAGTGATCAGTGTTAGAGCACCATGCATTCTCATGCGTGTTTCCGTAAAAATTGCGGCTAACATTAAAGTGTATGCCTTTTTTATAGCAATGCGTAAAATGTCTCAAATAATATATAAATTTATATTTAAAATGTGAAATATGCATATCAGGAATTGCCACATTCAGAAAAATACAGCCTCCACACACAGTCAAGAAGAAGAGAAAGAGAGAGCAAAAATTATCTATTCTGCAATTCATCTTTTGGAGGCTTAAATATGCATCTTTAAGTCTAAAAAGTGTTTATATGGCAATTTTATGGCTAAAACAGCAGTTTTCGACCCCCTTTCACATTTGTTTTATTTAAACTAAGCGGCATAAAATAAAGACTGAGCTGTAGGCAAGATATAATTATCAGCAATCGTACATTTAACCCGTTTACTACTATCCTTTGTGACTGAAAATGAATACTGCTATACTAGTTTCATAGTTTACTTTTCAAATTTCGTTGACTTTCCAAAAGCACCTCTTACAAATGTAAACCGCCACGTTCATTCCCCATGTTCTGTAAAAGAAAGCAAACTAATGTTACATTTATAGTAAACTGAAATGGCCTGTAATGAAACAAAAACGTTAAATAAAATACGGATGGTCGAAAATCCTTGCTAGAAGCAATTATCATATAAGATTTGATTTGCAATTCAACCTATTAAGACGCTATGCATCGCCACTATTTATGACTCACATGCTTCAAAATTTAGATCTAGTTGTCAATTGCGATTTTTCAACTTAAGAATCAAATTTTAATGCAGTTTTGAATGATTTGCAGTTGCAATCAGAAGCTAGTGGAAATGAGGGGTTTTCTTGTGGCAGGAGTTACCTTAATGCTTTTAATGATGACAGCGAACTCATATCGTAAGTAGAATGGCGTCATTTACTATCGATAGTTCGAGACATTTCAAGTCTTATTTTATGTTCTCAATATCAGGTTTACGAAATAAATCATCGATACAAGCAAGCCACGTAACGTAGTGCGGTTACCACGAGATCTCATGAAAAGTTTATATAGACGTTGCAAGCACAATAGTTACCTTATTGCAACCTTAAAAATATTTTAGAATGAAATAATTTTAAGTAGATCACATGTTTTTCTTAATTTGAACCATTTCGGATCAAAATTACGTCTGAAATGAAAAACTTTGCGCTACAACCAGTTTCGTATTTCTTAAGGTATCTTCAAAAGCCTTGGGTGTTTGTTAAGATTTTTAATCGACTGCCTTCAGATCCGTAGTCCGGCATTTATACCAATACAACGCAACTCACTAACGTGTAAAGTAAATAAATCTATCGGTGTATACGTCGGTTAGATACCAGTGTTTATCCAAGTACCTTTACGAAAGTAAATTAAGTGCCAGGTCAATGTTGTTGGACAATACAATAAAATTAGGGCCCTAGATGTTGTGAAGGTATTACGGTCATAAAACTGCATTAAATGTTCGCAAATAACAAATTGTAGTTTGTCCATTCTTTTCTTATCGTAAATGCGATTGGCATCTCGCGTTAGATCCTTTTAAAATGAAGCTAAATCTTGCTGGAATGTTGAAAAATGTTTTAAATCGTTTTTTGTAAACTAATTCAACAATTGATATGTTACGAATAACCTTATGAAGCTTCAACATAATTGCTAATACTTTAGACGGTGGTACTTGTACACGAACCTTTAAATTATGTTACATTGTATGATCTGGAGTGCCCAGCACGTTGGTTTCGCTATTTTTTCTCGCATATTACCACCCGATTACAGCTTAACCGACCGTAACCATTGATTTCACTCAATATAAATTATCTTATATTTTGTTCCTTACTGAGTTCTAATTTCTAAATAAATGTTAAACATTGAATCTGAATCAATTTATAAACACATAAATACTTAACCGCGCGAGACTTGATCGAACACATGTTAAAACACGGAAACAACACATATACCCGCTAAAACAAGTTCCGCACACATGTGTTCTTCTGTATGAATTGTACGGTATAGCAATTAAATTATATAAATATTTACTTTTACATCAAACTTAATTGTTTTAGAGTTAAAAACGGAAACGGAATTAAAATCGGATGGCAAATAATCAAGAAGTATCAGTCTGATTATGATAGGGGTCAGCAGTCAAAAGTTCCAACATTTGCTGTAGATAGATTTGAAATATATGCAATTAGTGCTGTTTGTTTTTAAGCAATAAAAATCGTGCTCTTTATGATAGCAACATGAAAAAGTTAATATCAAACCATTTTCAAAATAACAATAAAGCCTGGTAAGTTTTTATTAATTAAATTATCGTATTGTCGCATTGTCTCATTCATGGACCTGCCGGTATGTCAACATAAATTAGTGATGATTGGAACAGTTTCCATTCTATATTAATTGGTCAAAATCCTATTACATGTAATAAATATTATACAAAAAGCCAATCGATGCAATAAACACCCAATCTCATCTGCGCTGTTTTCATTAATGATTTGACTGTCATGGCAAATGTCACACTGGCCACCTAGACGTCTTTCAGATAAAGACAGAGCACGAGCGGTCAGTTAGCAGGAAGCGAGAATTGAGCCCCGAGATGTCGCTATGCAGTTCAGTGTTCATCGAAGCACCGCTGTAAGACTACGTCAACGCTTCCTTGCTACAGGAACTTTCTCTGACCGGCCTCGTTAAGGAAGGCCCCTTTTCACCACTGGACGGTAAACAGAGCAAATAAATCACAGATGTCACAACGACACAGAATGCAATGACTGCGAATCTGTAGAAACCATGTGAGATGGAATAAACAACAGTGGTTACAGGTTATCTTCTCAGACGCGTCAAGGTTCTGCTTGAGCAAGACTGATGGCCGCATCGGTGTATGGCGTCGCCGAAATGAGAGGCATTTAGAACATTCTATTCAACCAGTTACTGCACATAACATTGGAAGTGTAATGGTTTGGGCAGGCATCAGTGCACATGGCAGGACTAACCTTCTAATCATCTCTGGTAATTTAAACGGCCAACGATACATCAATTAAATACTACAGCCCCATGTCCTGTCATTCGTTCAACGGCTTGGCCCAAATACTGTCTTTCAAGACGACAATGCCAGACCTCATCGTGCCAGAAAAGTTGAAGATTTAATAAATTAACATGGATTAATGGATTAAGAATGTATTGTGCACTTGTGGGACATTCTTGGCCGTACTGTAAATAAACGGGTAACAAGACACACACGGCTAGTTGATCTATTAGGTATTCTTCTTCAAGAATAGAACCTTATGCAACAAATAAAATTTCTTGCATACCAGATCAGGTCATCCGGTTTTTTCACCCGTGTAGCAAATTTCGATCCTACACCCCCATGTAGAATGAGTCACGTGAGTGACGTCACGTCTTCAAGTATCTGACGTAATATATTCAAGTTAGTGACGTCATTTATAAATAAGTTTGCGTTAACGTCAATATTTCAGCATAATGAAAATAAATAAGTTTGTATACTTACACAGAAATGTTATAAATAATAAAAGGTATGCAAGAAAAAGTATATTGCATGAGACATTCGGTAAAGATAGAAAAATCTGTCACCTCGGGTGAACTGTTTTGGCGGGAACTCGGCAGAGCCTCGTTCCCGCAAAACAGTTAACCCTCAGTGACAGATTTTTCTATCTTCACCTCACACTCATGCATGATACTTATATTCTTTGGCTGGTGAATTCATTGAGCGCTGTTTTGGAAGAATGCCTGATTCATCATGGAGGCTATACTTATTATAAGTTAAGGAACTTTTTCACTTTTTGTGAAGTAACCCCTAGCGACTTTAACAAGAATAAATTTCTTATCAAATAGAAATTAGATTTTTTCTGTTTGTTTTATACTGTTACATGTATTTTGGAATTGTTGTTTTATTTAATATTTATATAATTTTGCTGTGTTTGATGAAATAAAAAAGGCATATGTAATAAAATGTCTACGTATGCAGAACTTTTTTTACTGAGTATTGTATGCAAGAAATTTAATTATGCTTATATGGTGAACAAAATTCCGAGGATCTTTTTCAAATCAAATGATAATGAAATTGTGTCGCGATCATGCATTTGTTAAACAATTAGAATGTATGTATCAGACGAAGAAGCAGTTAACATGTTTAAATGTATACAATCATTATTTTGTAATGAAATATTGTTACTCCAATATGTGTTCGCGATAAACTGTAAGTATGTTATTTCTACAAATTTAAACAGTGTTGCCGAGAGGTGGAGACGGAGGTGATCCTTGTCACAGTCATCCTTGCCAAAACGGTGGTCACTGCGCAAAGGGCCATGACCATACCACTTACACGTGTACTTGTGCAAACGGTTGGGAAGGGCCTTACTGCGGTATTGGTGAGTTGTTTTCGATTATGTTCAAAGATTAATTACATAAATTTTAAAGCTAAGTTTTGCTCGAAATGATTTTGCTTAATCCTTTTTTGGATCAAGTGTTTGCAAACAAAATAGAATGAGAGCGCAAAGTGTCACCGACTGCATTTAGTTGTGAACTACGAATGAACTTAATTGTAGCTTGTCAAAGTAGGTACGGGAGCACCGATCAAGGTAAATACGAACATATTGCAGGCTCAGTTTGATAGCATGTTCAAAGCAGTTTTGAAAATGCATATTACTGCCTCCGTCGCCTAACCATGGGTAATCTCAATACTTACACAGGTAAAGAGTACAATTTTAATCAATCCCGAACGAAGGTATGCATATAACGGTGAAAACGGAACCTTAAATACGGTATTTATTAGATTAACACCATTCAATTATCAGCGGCGTATGGTTCCAAGATAAAACATTGAGTTTCACTTTACCGAGAAACAATTGGCCAAATTAAACTGATTTTTACACGGGATCTGAGAATATAGGAATCGACTAAGGCAAACTTTTAAGCCAGGAAGTAGAATTGTCTTGACGAATAATCAAGAAGTTTCAGGGATTAATATCTAAACCACATAGTTCTCTGTAAAACTCTGAAAAATATGCATTTCTATTACTGCTTATGAACAGGGCCAATCAATATTTTCATGTTTGTCGTGTTCGTGTTTTTAATACAAAAAAATGTAATTATTTCATATAAAAATACTTATCACTTAAGTTTAGACTTTGTGATTTAAAAAAGATGTTTTGGAAAGTTTCACACAGTAGCAAAAAGCAAGTTGAATGAGTCACAAAGAAAATTTCTTCTTAACAGGATGAATGTGAAATTTATAACTGAGTGTTCCAATTCCTTATTTAAATAATTATGTTGATCAAATCGGAAAAGAGATTGGGTTTGTCTTCTTTATCGTTAAGTAGTTATGCCGTCATATATGGAACTGATTCTCTTATAACCTAATGCGCTATTTTCTCATCTACCTTTTGGCTGAGTGGGAGGCTTTTTCTGACAAATCATATAACGCAGATTACATTATTACATAAAGCCATATGATGGCAAAAATAAAACTGTAGATTTTATTAATATATCAATCCACTTCTCATTTTAGACCACATGTTCGTTAGTACATCGTCAACGTAACAACAACTTTAAGCAATATAAATAGTTTGACTATCATTCATAGTATAACTAACTAAATATTTTATAAATAAAACTAACGTTCCGGTCTAGATTATCGAGCTTCTATTCAGGATAATACAAAACTTAAAGCAATTCACTATTGGTTGTGTTCTGATCATTTGTTGTCATGTGCTTTCAAGTAATTCTCATTGACGTTCAAATTGAAGCAAATAATTTGGTTAACCCATGCGCCTTGCGGGCATAGAAAGAATTATGATAAAAGTTTTATCATGTATCTATATCAATCAAATCGTTTTCATAATTTTTTACCAGTTTATTCTATCATAATAAAAAAAGGTCAGAGTTTTACTTCGATAAAGGAAGATAAGTATCATTCACGTGTGTTGGGTAAAGATCGCGTGATCCAGCCCGATTGAAATCCAGCACACGGGCGGTAACGAGGCTCTGTCGAGTTACCGCCTAAGTGCATATTTCACGAGGGCTGGATCACGCAATCTTTACCTAATTTTGCCTAATTAATTTTAAATGCTGAAAAAAATCTTAAATCTTACACAACATCACATTACATACAACTTCGTGAACTTTTTTTTGGTTTGTTAATTTTATGCTTTCATCTCGTATTATACACATTTATTTTATCCAGAAAAGTTCAAACTACTTCACAATTTCAGTCTTAGGTGTCATGAAAGAATTGCAGTCAGAAACTGCAATATTTACCCTTCAACTTTGCCCTCTACGATAAAGCCTTATTCATTAAAGGCATAATAATAATGTCTGTTGGTAAACAGTGTGATGTATTATTCTAAAAGGCGTTGCTACAGTACAGCTGTTCATAATTTATTGGATGTTGCACTATGTTTTGACGTGTGGCATCGGCAAGCACGCACGTTTTGTCACAAGTAGCTACGTCATTTACTGTGTCGTCAACATTGCTGTTCCAACAGCCTCACTAATTCTTCTTATCATGTCTGTATTAATGAGAGTATTTATGAGTTTCAATATAAGGATTGAATCGATATTAAATTGTTTTCATTTGGGTTCGGTAAACACGCACTTAAAACAACCCACCTGTTTTCCAGAGTATTACCCAAAAAACCCTTAAATATCGATTACAAGCGGAAATAATCATTAAAGAACAATACAAACACTGCAGTAAATGTTTTGTTGTTTTGTTTTATTTTGAATGGGAGTAAAGGCCATGGCTCCGACAATTTACAATAATAATTTGCTAATTACAACAAACTCAATTAAGATAGAGAAGAAAGTAGCCCTGGGACCAGAAGCACACTTGGTTCTCTTCTTATTAATTATATTGCAAAAGGCTGGTGGCGACAACTTAACCGCTCACCAGAGACTATGTCTTTGAAAAAGTAAAGAAATATCAGTTTAAATAGTTTTCCGAACAAAGTCAATACACAAAACTTCCCACGGATTCCAGAATTTCAAAGCAAACTTCCCCAAGCAGACGTACAATTCCAGGAGCCGTGACGTTTGCATCTTGTTTGTTTTCTTCCTGAAAATAATCAGAAAACAAAGCAGCACAACGCAACAAGAAAATCAAACAAGATACAGTGCTGATTAATATTTTACTAAACTTGCCTCAAGGGTGTGGTGGGTGGGAACCAAAATATTCAACAAACAATAACTTCAAAACTATAAATTTTCCAATTTTACCAACGCCCAAATAAAACCTTTTGTTTTATACAAATCCTGAAGCGAAAAGGAATTGAGCTAAAAGATCGTCTACCGACCCGAGACGTATCGGATTATACAAGACCGTCTACCGACCTAAAACGTATCGGATTATTCCTCTTGTAACCCGTTCAAGCGAGGAACGCTTAAACTATATTAAGTCCTTAATTAAAGGTGCGTAACAAAAATGATTTAGTTTTCCTTTCCTTTCCTTTCTTGTCGCAAATGCAATTGGTATCCTTTCTATATTTTTAAAGTAAGCTAACTATTGCTGTAATGTTGAATAAAATGCTCAAAATAGTTTCTGTTGAAAACTTACCCCACGTTACAAATTGCCGTAGGGAGCTTATACATACCCGTTTTCACATTAGACGGTGGTACGTAAAACCATTTAAATATTTTGCATGTATACTACTCAAAATTTGATAGGGATCGCTTTCTGTTTTATCCCGACTTATTGCACCTACCAAACTTTAACTAATCATCCGCTTCAACGGTGTGTTTGCTCACTCCTTTTTTGACATAAAGCTGACGTCAGATGAACACATTTTCAGAATCACAGAAAATGTTTTACCGTTTCAATCTTATGTTAGGAAGACACGCAATCTTTTTAGTGATCCTTATTAAATTTTGAATACTATTTGATATGGAGTGCCCAGAACTTTAGTTTCGCTATTGTATCTCGCATATTACCATCCTATTACAGCTTAACCGACCGTTACCATTTCTTTTTATCAAAAACACTCGTCTTCTATGCTGTTGCTTACTGAGTTATATATATATATATATATATATATATATATATATATATATACAGCAATATCGTCAGATATGGGGTCTCTGTAATAAACCTTAATCAGGGGTTGTATATATATACTAAGAAATGTGGTAAGTTACGGGTCTTACTTCGATATTATACCTATATGTGTGGTTCTATAAAAGTTACGGGGTATATATGGTACCCCGCTAATTAAATGTCATTTCTATGCACTATCTGACCTTGTAAGTACTATAAGCTGTAATATAAAAATTTGGTTTATGATAAAAAAAAATTTCGGGTTTTTTTTTATAGACCGAAAATAAATTTCGATAATAAACCGTGTTACGGGAATAAAGTTTATCGTACTTAAGAAGTCCGATTATGCATAGAAATGGCATTGAAAATTACGGGGTACCATATATACCCCATTACTTTATAGCACCTCACATAAAGGTGTAATATCGAAATTAGACCCGTAACTTACCACATTTCTTAGTATATATATATATATATATATATATATATATATATATATATATATATATATATATATATATATATATATATATATATATATAGAAATTGTGGCATTTATGGGGTGTCTATATAGAACCTAAATATGTGGTGCACTTTTAAGACCCATATGTGTGGCATATATAATATATATAATGTATAACATTTCCAAAAGAGCTTATTTGTTGGTGTTGTTGTTGCTGAAGTAGGAAAAGTAGTAGTAGGTGCAGCAACAATAGCAGTAGTAGTTGTAGTAGTAGCAGTTGTAGTTGGATATTTCATTCCCATTTAAACCCAAATGCGAGGCATATATTATATTTATATATATTTGCCACATAAGTCGGTAGCAAATATAGATAGCAGTAGTTGCATTAGTATCAATTATCTAGAAGAATTATCTAGAAGAATATGGTTACCATATTGTTTACTATCAATATATTTAATGTCAAGAATATTCATGTTTGTGGTCTTTTTTGTGTCAGAAGTTTCACAAGGAACTCGATCAGTATATAAGATCATCAGCCAAATAAACACTAATTTACTAAATGGGCATCACTGTCAATAGAAATATTGTACATTTCTTATTATTGAATTAGTAGAAGTAGTAGTAATTGTTGTTATTGTTGTTGTTGCTGTTGACGTTGTTGTGATGTTTTTGTTATGGTCTACAGAACAACCGAGGCGTAAATGTGTATATATATATTTTCTCATTAATGAATAGCCCTGACAATGTTTGGCATTTATATTAAATATACATAGCGAAGTTAATCAATTTTTTAAATCAAAGAGATTTGGTCAATTATGGGGCATTTTTCGATATTGAACCTTAACTGTGGGGTGTGAAAAAATTGTGGTGTGTATAAAACACCCCTTTTTTCTGAGAATGTTTTTCATGAAGCAAATGACATAAGACATGATTTGGTAAAAATAACAGTAGTAGTAGTAGTAGTAGTAGTAGTAGTAGTAGTAGTAGTAGTAGTAGTAGTAGTAGTAGTAGTAGTAGTAGTAGTAGTAGTAGTAGTAGTAGTAGTAGTAGTAGTTGTAGTAGTAGTAGTTGTTGTTGTTGTTGTAGTAGTCGTAATAGTTGCTGTTGTTGCTGCTTCTGAAAAGCAGAAGTAGTAGTAGAATCAGCAACAATATCAGAAGTAATGGAAGTTATAGTAATAGTAGTAGCCGTAGAAGTAGTTGTAGTTGTTTTTGTTGTTGTTGTTTTGTTTTAATTATAGTTGTTGTTGCTGACCTTGTAAAGATATTAAACTTTCGTATATGCTTTTCGTGTAGCAAATGATTTAAGGTAAGATCTAGTAAAATATAAAAACTGAGTTGTTGTGGTGGTAGTAACTTAGTATCAATAGAAGAATTAGTAGTATTAGTAGAAGGTGTAGTAGTAGTAGAAGTAGTAGAAGTTGTTTTTGTTGCTGAAAAAAGCAGAAGTAATAGTAGGGGCAGCAACAATAGCAGCAGTAGAAGTAGTAGTGGTAGAAGTAACAGTTTAATAGTGGTAGAAGTGGTGGTAGTGGTTATTGTTGTTGTTGTGGTTTTGATAATTGTAGTATGTTGCTGTTGTTGGTGTTGCAGTATTATTGTCTTTGTTTACAACTGAATTCCTATCATCAAAAAGTAACACAAGGAACTTTTAAATCTACACAAGTTTACCAAATAGGCATCAGTGCAAATAGAAATTTTGGACTTTCTTATTTTTAAGCAGTAAGATGATGTTTTTGTTGCTGTTGACGTTCATCAAATTATGTGCTTATTCTGATTTAAACACACATATGAGGCACACATTTGTATATATATGCCCCATCAATGAAAAGCCATGACTCCGTTTATATTAAATACACATAGCAAAGATAACTAAGAGATCCGGTCAATTACGGGGCATATTTCCATATTAAACCATAACTGTGGGGTGTACAAAAATGGTGTTGTGTATATAAAGCACCCCTTATTTCTGAGCATGTTTTTCATGAAGCAAATACCATTAGACTTGATCTTGTAACATTGTCGTTTAAGAAGTAGTAGTATAAGAAAAAATTGTCGTGGTTGTTGCTGCTGCTAAAAAGCAGAAGTAGTATTAGGAGTAGTTGCAATATCAATAGTAATGGTAGTCATAGTAGTAGTAGTAGTAGTAGTAGTAGTAGTAGTAGTAGTAGTAGTAGTAGTAGAAGTTGTAGTAGTAGTAGTAGTAGTAGTAGTAGTAGTAGTAGTAGCAGCAGCAGCAGCAGCAGCAGTAGTAGTAGTAGTAGTAGTAGTAGTAGTAGTAGTAGTAGTAGTTGTTAGTAGTAGTAGTAGTACTAGTAGTAGTAGAAGTTGTAGTAGTAGTAGTAGAAATAGTAGTAGTAGTAGTAGTAGTAGTAGTAGTAGTAGTAGTAGTAGTAGTAGTAGTAGTAGAAGTAGAAGTAGTAGTAGTAGTAGTTATAGTTGTAGAAGTAGAAGTACTTGTAGGAGAAGCAGTAGTAGTAGTAGCATAAAAAGAAGTTGCTGTTGTTATAATTGTAGTAGTAGTTGTTGTTGTTGTTGTATTTTATAAATAATATATAAAACACCAATTCTTAACCATGTTTTTACGTAGCAAATGATTTAAGACATGATCTTGTAAATCTTTATTTGAATATCTTTATTGAACAAAAGGCTAATGCCTGTGAGTACACTATAATATACATATTTACAATACCAAACATGGCACATGAAATGAATAGGTCAGTGGTCAGTTGCGGTCATATTAAATATAAAAATTCGACATTAACAAAGCCTGGAAAATCATTGAAATGATATCAGATAATACAAACAAATCAAATATATCATATTCAATGTTAAGACTAAAATATAAAATAGTCCTTTTCTTGGAGTAAAGAGACTTTAGTTTAATATAAAAATTCATTTCGATGTCAATGTGAATTGCCAGGTTCAAATTAATTGATTGGTCCTGGCATGAAAACAGTTTAATAAATTTTGGAATGTGTGATATATTGCGGAAATATGGTTTTATCGACCTTTATAAAGTTCACATTCGAGTGAGAAATGTAATTCGTCTTCTAAACTATAACATAAAATGCATTTGCGTTCAGTTCGAGGTATTGCTTGCGGTTTATGCCACCGTCTTGTTTCTATCGCTAGTCTGTGCAAAGATAATCTTAATCTTGTCATCGCTGATCTATATTTTTGAATTTTAACTTGTACTCAATATTTTGAGAAATTAAAGTTTGCAAAAAGTCTAAATGTTGAGGCTCTAGTCGATGTCTTCAATTCTGCCATCCAGATATGAGTAAAAATATCTTTCAGTCTTTGCTTCACTAATTATATAAAATATTCTCGTTTCCTTCTTGAAACAACCATGAATAATTCAAGCCTAAATTATGAGTTTAGCGCTAGCACAATTAATAATATATACCCTATCAATTAAAAGCCCTGACTCCGTTTATATTTTATACATATAGCGAAGGTAACTAAGAGATCCGGTCGATTACGGGGCATTTTTCTATATTAAACCATCACTGTGGGGTGTGAAAAAAGATGGTGTGTTTATAAAGCACCCCTTATTTCTGCGCTTATTTTTCATGTAGCAACTGATATAAAACATGATCTGGTGAAAAGAAATTTGAATGTACTAGTAGTAGTTATTGTAGTTATAATAGTAGTGAAAGTTGTTGTTGTTGTTGTTGTGGATGTTAATCAAAATATGTGCTTATTCCGATTTGTACCCACATATGAGGCATACATTTGTATATTTATGAATATGAATATCTTTATTGAACAAAAGGCCAATGCCTGTAAGTAAACGATAATATACATATTTACAATACCAAAAATGACACATGAAATGAAATGTTCAGTGGTCAGTGGCGGTCATATTAAATATAAAAAGTCGACATTAAAAAAGCATGGAAAATCATAGAAATGATATCAGATAATACAAACAAATTAAGTATATCATTTTCAATGTTAAGACTAAAATATAAAATAGTCATTTTCTTGGAGTAAAGTGACTGTAGTTTAATATAACAATTCATTTCGATGTCAATGTGAATTGCCAGATTCAAATTAATTTATTGATCCTCGCATGAAAACAGTGCAATAAATTTTGGAATGTTTGGTCTTTTGCGAAAATATGGTTTTATGCGAGGGATGATCCAAAATAACGTAGACTTTTGTCATTGCATATTAATTTGAAACACGTTCGCAATAAATTATATACTCAATTAAATCAGAACACAAACGTAACAAACTGAGCTAAACTATTCATATATTTAATCGATTTCAAAAGCGCGTCGCGTATTTGAATAACCATGGTAACACGTAGGCGGCGCACGCCGTTGCCATTATACCTTACACGCATATACCTGTCAATAAAAACAAAACTACTAGTGGAAAAAGAGCCAAACTTCTCAACGTCAAAGCACGGTATACAAATGATGTCATGCCGAAATTTTACGTCATTCTGACTATGCGATTTAAAAACAGTCAATATTTAAGAGAGCTATCACCAACGTTAAAACGTCAGAAATGTCGCTATCAGATCGCCCGGAAATACGCGCTATTATAAAATTCAGTCATGTTCTTTGAAAATCACCTCACGAAAAGCTAAAATAATTTAGCAGACGCAAATGAAAACTTCCGTTAGCCGAGCACTAGTCTTTAAGTGGTACCAGTGTTTTTTTTACGGTCAGAAGAGCCATTAAATAGGCCTAGGGAAAGGAAAAAGAAAAAAATCGGCGTCACGTCAGTGACGTCAAGCCGGGAGGCAATCGAAGCGGTCTAATGTCTAACTATTGTGGCGCTTTTCGACCTATTCTAGGCTTGATGAGGTACCGTGCAACGGATATTGCTGGACAAATGACATATCTTTATAAAGTTCACATTCGAGTGAGAAATGAAATTCTTCTTCTAAACTATAACATAAAATGCATTTGCGTTCATTTCGAGGTATCGCTTGCGGTTTATGCCACCGTCTTGTTTCTATCGCAAGTCTGTGCAAAGATAATCTTAATCTTGTCATCGCTGATCTATATTTTTAAATTTTAACTTGTACTCAATAATTTGAGAAATTAAAGTTTGCAAAAAGTCTAAATGTTGAGGCTCTAGTCGATGTATTCAATTCTGCCATCCAGTTTTCAGCCAAAATATCTTTCAGTCTTTGGTTCACTAATGATATAAAATATTCTCGTTTCCAACTTCTTGAAACAACCATGAATAATTCAAGCCTAAATTATAAAGAAAGAATTTATCCGTTTTTACCCAATTTGAAATATCATCATTTCTTTCGATATCGCTTAACATCATGTTATATGTTTGTTTAAAACGTTTAGCACTAGCACATTTAATTGTATATGCCCTATCAATTACAAGCCCTGACTACGTTTATATTTTATACATATAGCGAAGGTAACTAAGAGATCCGGTCGATTATGGGGCATTTTTCTATATTAAACCATCACTGTGGGGTGTGAAAAAAGATGGTGTGTTTATAAAGCACCCCTTATTTCTGCGCTTATTCGTCATGTAGACAATGATGTAAAACATGATCTGGTGAAAAAAAACACAACTTTGAATGTACTAGTAGTAGTAATTGTAGTTATAATAGTAGTGGAAGTTGTTGTTGTTGTTGTTGTTGTTGTTGTTGTGGATGTTAATCACAATATGTGCTTATTACGATTTGTACCCACATATGAGGAATACATTTGTATATTTATGAATATGAATATCTTTATTGAACAAAAGGCCAACGCCTGTAAGTAGACGATAATATACATATTTACAATACCAAAAATGACACATGAAATGAAATGGTCAGTGGTCAGTGGCGGTCATATTAAATATAAAAAGTCGACATTAACAAAGCCTGGAAAATCATAGAAATGATATCAGATAATACAAACAAATCAAGTATATCATTTTCAATGTTAAGACTAAAATATAAAATAGTCATTTTCTTGGAGTAAAGAGACTTTAGTTTAAGATAACAATTCATTTCGATGTCAATGTGAATTGCCAGATTCAAATTAATTGATTGGTCCTGGCATGAAAACAGTTCAACTAATTTTGGAATGTTTGGTCTTTTGCAGAAATATGGTTTTATCGATCTTTATAAAGTTCACATTTGAGTGAGAAATGAAATTCGTCTTCTAAACTATAACATGAAATGGATTTGCGTTCAATTCGTGGTAATGCTTGCAGTTTATGCCACCGTCTTGTTTCTATCGCTAGTCTGTGCAAAGATAATCTTAATCTTGCCATCGCTGATCTATAGTTTTGAATTTTAACTTGTACTCAATATTTTGAGAAATTAAAGTTTGCAAAAAGTTTAAATGGTGAGGCTCCAGTCGATGTATTCAATTCTGCCATCCAGATATGAGTAAAAATATCGTTCAGTCTTTGCTTCACGAATGATATAAAATATTATCGTTTCCAACTTCTTGAAACCACCATGCATAATTAAAGCCTAAAATATAAAGAATGAATCTACCCGTTTTTACCCAATTTGAAATATCATCATTTCTTTCGATATCGCTTAACATCATGTTGTATGTTTGTTTAATAAGTTTAGCACTAACACATTTAATAATATATGCCCTATCAATTAAAAGCCCTGACTACGTTTATATTTTATACATATAGCGAAAGTAACTAAGAGATCCGGTCGATTACGGGGCATTTTTCTATATTAAACCATCACTGTGGGGTGTGAAAAAAAGATGGTGTGTTTATAAAGCACCCCTTATTTCGGCGCTTATTTTTCTTGTAGCAAATGATGTAAAACATGATCTGGTGAAAAAAAAACTTTGAATGTAATAGTAGTAGTTATTGTAGTTATAATAGTAGTGGACGTTGTTGTTGTTGTTGTTGTTGTTGTTGTTGTGGATGTTAATCAAAATATGTGCTTATTCCGATTTGTACCCACATATGAGGCATACATTGTATATTTATGAATATGAAAATCTTTATTGAACAAAAGGCCAATGATGAGAGTAGTCTATAATATACATATTTACAATACAAAAAATGACACATGAAATGAAACGGTCAGTGGTCAGTGGTCAGTGGCGGTCATAATAAATATTAAAAGTCGACATTAACAAAGCCTGGAAAAGCATAGAAATGATATCAGATAATACAAACGAATCAAGTATATCATTTTCAATGTTAAAACTTAAATATAAATAGTCCTTTTCTTGGAGTAAAGTGACTGTAGTTTAATATAACAATTCATTTCGATGTCAATGTGAATTGCCAGATTCAAATTAGGTTATTCGTCCAAGCATGAAAACAGTTCAATAAATTTTGGAATGTTTGGTCTTTTGCGTAAATTAGGTTTAATAGATCTTTATCAAGTTCACATTCGAGTGAGAAATGAAATTCGTCTTCTAAAGTATAACATAAAATGCATTTGCGTTCATTTCGAGGTATTGCTTTTAGTTTATGCCACCGTCTTATTTCTATCGCTAGTCTGTGCAAAGATAATCTTGTCATCACTGATCTAAAGTTTTTAATTTTAACTTGTACTCAATATTTTGAGAAATTAAAGTTTGCAAAAAGTCTAAATGTTAAGGCTCTAGTCGATGTATTCAATTCTGCCATCCAGTTTTGAGTACAAATATTTTTCAGTCTTTGCTTCACTAATGATATAAAAACATTTTCGTTTCCAACTTCTTGAAACAACCATGCATAATTCAAGCCTAAAATATAAAGAATGAATCTACCCGTTTTTACCCAATTTGAAATATCATCATTTCTTTCGATATCACCTAACATCATGTTATATGTTTGTTTAGTAAGTTTAACACTAGCACATTTAATAATATACTGAAAGGATAAAGAAACGCAGGGTAACATTTGTTCCGATATATTAAGAACGCGTTCTCCAAATAAAGTGAAACTTTGTGTATTGAGTTATTAGGTCATGATACACCTTAACATGTGTCGAAAGTGAATAAAACTTGTCTCCACTGCCTCAGTGTAAACCGTCGTGGAGCATGAGCTTTCGAACCTGCCTATCCAATTGTTACCCTGCGTTTCTTTATCCTTTCAGTATATATGCCATATCAATTAAAAGCCCCGACTATGTTTATATGTTATACACATAGCGAAGTTTACTAAGAGATCCGGTCGATTACGGGGCATTTTTCTATATTAAACCATTACTGTGGGGTGTGAAAAAAACATGGTGTGTTTATAAAGGACCCCTTATTTCTGCGCTTATTTTTCATGTAGCAAATGATATAAAACGTGATATGGTAAAACAACTTTGAATGTACTAGTAGTAGAAATTGTAGCTATAATAGTAGTGGAAGTTGTTGTTGTTGTTGTTAATCAAAATATGTGCTTATTCCGATTTTAACCCACATATGAGGCATACATTTGTATATTTATAAATATGAATATCTATATTGAACAAAAGGCCAATGCCTAAAATGAGACTAAAATATACATAATTACAATACCAATAATGGCACATGAAAGGAAATGGTCAGTGGTCATTGGCGGTCATATGAAACATAAAAAGTCGACATTAACAAAGCCTGGAAAATCATAGAAATGATATCAGATAATACAAACAAATCGAGTATATCATTTTCATTCTTAGGATTAAAATATAAAATAGTCCTTTTCTTGGAGTAAAGTGACTTTACTTTAATATAAAAATTCATTTCCATGTCAATGTGAATTGCCAGATTCAAATTAATTGATTGATCCTGGCATGAAAACAGTTCAATAAATTTTGGAAAGTTTGGTCTTTCGCGAAAATATGGTTTTATAGAACTTTATCAGGTTCACACTCGAGTGAGAAATGAAATTCGTCTTCTAAAGTATAACATAAAATGCGTTTGCGTTCATTTTGAGGTATTGCTTGCGGTTTATGCCACCGTCTTGTTTCTATCGCTAGTCTGTGCAAAGATAATCTTAATCTTGTCATCACTGATCTATATTTTTGAATTGTAACTTGTACTCTATATTTTGAAAAATTAAAGTTTGTAAAAAGTCTTAATGTTGAGGCTCTAGTCAATGTATTCAATTCTGCCATCCAGATATGAGTAAAAATATCGTTCAGTCTTTGCTTCACGAATGATATAAAATATTATCGTTTCCAACTTCTTGAAACCACCATGCATAATTAAAGCCTAAAATATAAAGAATGAATCTACCCGTTTTTACCCAATTTGAAATATCATCATTTCTTTCGATATCGCTTAACATCATGTGTATGTTTGTTTAATAACTTCAACACCAGCACATTTAATGATATATTCCCTATCAATTAAAAGCCCTGACTCCGTTTATATTTTATACATATAGCGAAAGTAACTAAGAGATCCGGTCGATTACGGGGCATTTTTCTATATTAAACCAATACTGTGGGGTGTGAAAAAATGATGGTTTGTATATAAAGCACCCTTACTTCTGGGCTTATTTTTCATGTAGCAAATGATATAAGACATGATCTGGTGAAAAAAAAACTTTGAATGTACTAGTAGTAGTAATTGTAGTTATAATAGTAGTCGAATTTGTTTTTGTTGTTGCTGTTGTTGATGTTAATAAAAATATGCGCTTATTCCGATTTGTACCCACATATGAGGTATACATTTGTTTATTTATGTATATGAATATCTATATTGAACAAAAGGCCAATGCCTGTGAGTACACTATAATTAACATATTTACAATACCGAAAATGACACATGAAATGAAATGGTCAGTGGTCAGTGGCGGTCATATTAACCATAAAAAGTCTACATTAACAAATCCTGGAAAATCATAGAAATGATTTCAGATAATACAAACCAATCAAGTATACCATTTTCCATGTTAAGACTAAAATATAAAATAGTCCTTTTCTTGGAGTAGAGAGACTTTAGTTTAATATATAAATTCATTGCGATGTCAATGTGAATTGCCAGATTCAAATTTATTGATTGGTCCTGGCATGAAAACAGTTCAATAAATTTTGGAATGTTTGGTCTTTTGCAGAAATATGGTTTTATAGATCTTTATAAAGTTCACATTCGAGTGAGAAATGAAATTCGTCTTCTAAACTATAACATAAAATGCATTTGCGTTCAGTTCGAGGTATTTCTTGCGGTTTATGCCACCGTCTTGTTTCTATCGCTAGTCTGTGCAAAGATAATCTTAATCTTGTCATCACTGATCTATATTTTTGAATTGTAACTTGAACTCAATATTTTGAGAAATTAAAGTTTGTAAAAAGTCTAAATGTTGAGGCTCTTAGTCGATGTATTCAATTCTGCCATCCAGTTTTCAGCCAAAATATCTTTCAGTCTTTGCTTCACTAATGATATAAAAATATTCTCGTTCCCACCTTCTTGAAACAGCCATGCATAATTCAAGCCTAAATTATAAAGAAAGAATTTATCCGTTTTTACCCAATTTGAAATATCATAATTTCTTTCGATATCGCTTAACATCATGTTATATATGTTTGTTTAATAAGTTTAACACTAGCACATTTAATAATATATGCCCTATCAAATAAAAGCCCTGACTACGTTTATATTTTATAAACCTAGCGAAGGTAACTAAGAGATCCGGTCGATTACGGGGCATTTTTCTATATTAAACGGTTACTGAGGGGTGTGAAAAAAGATGGTGTGTTTTTAAAACACCCCTTATTTCTGCGCTTATTTAATTTTTCATGTAAAAAATGATATAAGACATGATCTGGTGAAAAAAACTTTGAATGTACATGTACTAGTAGTAGTAATTGTTGTTATTATAGTAGTGGAAGTTGTTGTTGTTGTTGTTGTTGTTGTTGTTGAAGTAGAAGCAGAAGTAAAAGTAGTAGCAGCAACACCTAGCGAGCGTTAACGGTAACGAGCGCATTGTTAAGACAGTTAACCGAAACTCACACAACCATATAGAGGCTAAACAATTCTTGCGGAAGTTGACACAGGTTAAATAGAAAGGTGAAATATGCATATCAGGAATCGCCACATTCAGAAAAAACAGCCACCCCACACAGTCAAGAAGAAGAGAGAGGGAGAGAGAATGGTTAATAAAACAATCAGTTTCAAAAAAGACACCACTAACAATAAACAAAATGAGAACCCGTATCGTCCCTTTACCATGCGTAGTGAGCCCGTTTCGTCATCATTATATAAGAATGTGATACCGAGGTCAATGTATCACAGATCAGGGTCCAAAACATGACAAATGCATTGACGAATGGTCGCTTTTTCATTGCAAGTCTTCTTATTTATTAAGATAAAACTCGATCCAAAAATTAAGGTTAATAAGCTTCTACATTGTTTCAAATCTAATATCATCGCAATAGACACAAACCGCCGTAGGCGTAGCGATTGTTGTTTCATTTGATTGTTGACATGGGGAAAAAGCAGTAATGATGCGTTGAATCAGTGATAAAATGTAGTGATCGGAAGTTGGACATAATAAATCAAACCAGCCAGCTAGCAGGATTAGGGTCCATTTATTTTAACGCGAAAACGGTTTTTAATTGTACACAACGTTGTCAAAACTAGTCACAATATGTTAAATCACCGTATGAAATGAAAAAAATCCAATTTCCAGCCAGCAACGAAAACGTGTTTGACGAGCGTCGTTGACGTCACTGCAGAAAACTTGCATTGATAGCTAACTTTGAAAGTAAATATCTAAACAACTATTGGATAAATAAAATTAATAATAATTGCGGATTCATGCTGGGGTCATCGTCAATAAATACCCTACCAAATTTCATTAAAAAATTCGAAAATTCGTACCTTAAGATGCATTTGCTCTGCCAAACAAACAGCTGTTACAAGTTTAAATTTAAACACAACAAAGTTTCTTGACCATAAATGAAATTCGGTAATTGAATAATTCTACATTTGCAAGAAAAAAAGACTTCAACCCTTTACTGCATTGAAACACCTTTATTGCATGAGTGAACAGAGTAGATAGATCTAGATCAGACGACAGATCCTTGCAATCTAGTGAGGATCGAAATTGCTTTTCACATTCATTAGATTATTTCTGATAAAACATCCATGCCAGATGATCTGGATCTACATTGGTCGCACATATTTTCAAATAAGTATATATGGAGAAAATGGTGAATAATATTTTACACTCTGAAATATTTTAAATTCTTACCATTATATCGAAAGGTTTTTGTAATATCATGACCCTTTAGAATGGATGTTGGAACAGGCATATTGTCGGCAAAAGAAATGACAACGGGCTTTTCCACAGCCGCTAGTGGGTAAAACATACATGTTCGTCGATCTCAAGACAAAACGTTGTGCAAAGTTTAAAGTTTTGTGAGGCTTTAGTAGACAAGTCTTGGACCGATTGTTTTCTTACGCACAATAAAAACAATCTGAAGAAAGACTTTTATTATAGCGAAGTGCAAGATATGAGCAAATTCTATTAGAATCATTCAGTGGTAGTGGTAGTAGGTAGTAGTAGTAGTAGTAATAGTAGTAGTAGTAGTAGTAGTAGTAGTAGTAGTAGTAGTAGTAGTAGTAGTAGTAGTAGTTGTTGTTGTTGTACTATTTGTTGTTATTGTTGTTGACTAGTAGTAGTAGTTGTTGTTATTGTTGTTGACGTTTTTGTATTGCTTTGGTAAGGTACAGATAATGTAGTTAATAAAGTTTTTATAAGAAAGAGATCTGGTAAATTACGGGGCATTTTTCTTTATAAAACCTTTACTGTGGGATATTTAAAAATTGTAGTGTATATGAATCACCCCATATTTCTGAGCATGTTTTACATATATCAAATGACATAAGACATGATCTGGTCAAAAAACTTTGTAGTAGTAGTAGTAGAAGAAGTAGTAATCTGGTCAAATAACTTTGAAGTAGTAGTAGTAGTAGTAGTAGTAGTAGTAGTAGTAGTAGTAGTAGAAGTAGTAGTAGTAGTAGTAGTAGTAGTAGTAGAAGTAGTAGTAGTAGTAGTAGTTGTGGTTGTTCTTGTTGTTTTTGTTACTTTTGCTATAATTGTAGTAGTAGTAGAAAAGGTAGCAGTAGTAGTTGTTGTTGTTGTTGTTGTTGTTGTTATTGTCTTTTTAACACTGTATAAACACCCCTTTTGAGCATGTATTTTATGTAGCAAATGACATAAGACTTGATCTGGTAAAATAACTTTGTAGTTGTAACAAAACATAACAAAAGAACAGATAATAAAGAAGAAAAGAAAGTTATTGATCTTAAGTTATTGATCTTAAATTGTCTTAGCAGTAGTGAATAGGTTTTATTAGCTCGACTATTCGAAGAATATGTCGAGCTATTCTACTCACTTGGGTGTCGGCGTCGGCGTCGGCGTCGGCGTCGCCGTCCCGCTTTGGTTAAAGTTTGCGTGCAACATACCTATATCTTACAATTATGGCCCTTTTTCGACTTAGAATTTCAGGTTAAAGTTTGCGTGCAAGCTAGTGTACAAACACATAACTTCAATACTACTTATACTACAGCTTAGAAACTTGGCACACTTGTTCATCATCATGTCCCAAGTGTGTGTGCCAAGAACCATAACTCTAACTTTCATTTTGATCAAATTATGGCCCTTTTTCGACTTAGAATTCTAGGTTAAAGTTTGCGTGCAAGCTACTGTACAAACACATATCTTCCATACTCTTTATACTACAGCTTTGAAACTTTCAGCACTTGGTCATTATCATATCCTGAGTGGATATGCCAAGAACCATTACTCTTACTTCTATTTTTTTCAAATTATGGCCCTTTTTCGACTTAGAATTTTAGGTTAAAGTTTGCGTGCAAGCTACTGTACAAACACATAACTTCAATACTACTTATACTACAGCTTTGAAACTTTCAGCACTTGTTCATTATCATATCCCGAGTGGATATGCCAAGAACCATAACTCTTACTTCCATTTTGATCAAATTATGGCCCTTTTTCGACTTAGAATTTTAGGTTAAAGTTTGCGTGCAAGCTAGTTTCTTTAATACTTCTTGTACTATAGCTTTGAAACTTTCAACACTTGTTTACCATCATGACCCCGACTATGTATTCCAAGAACCATAACTCTTTCTTTAATTTTTAATCAAATTATAGCCCTTTTTCAACTTAAAATTTCTGGTTAAAGTTTGCATGCAAGCTAGTTACTTTCATTCTTCTTGTACTATAGCTTTGAAACTAAAGACACTTGTTCACCATCATGACCCTGACTATGTATGCCAAGAACCATAACTCTTTCTTTGATTTTTATCAAATTATTGCCCTTTTTCACTTAGAATTTAAGGTTAAAGTTTGCGTGCAAGCTAGTTACTTTCATACTTCTTTGTACTACAACTTTGAAATTTGTTCTTTATCATGACCCTGACTATGTTTGCCAAGAACCATAACTCTTTCTTTGATTTTTATCAAATTATTGCGCTTTTTAGAATTAGAAATTAAGGTTTAAGTTTACGTGCAAGATGGTGAAATCTCATAACTTTCATTCTATTAAAACCACAACTTTTAAACTTTGTATACGTTTATTTTATCATACATCAGGTTGATGTTCAAAGGCCCATAACTCATCCTTGCTTTTTTATTTAATTTTTGCCCTTTTTCACTTTGAAATTAGAATTAGGAATTAGAAATTATGGTTAAAGTTTCAGTGTTAGTGTTTTTCATAGGTAATGCTATAGAAAAGGTTTAAAACAGATTTACTTAACATACTTTGGATGAAAGTGTTGAGTGGTTATACTATACTATACTATACTATACTATACTATACTATACTATACTATACTACACTACACGACACCACACCACACCACACCACACCACACCACACCACACCACACCACAACACAACACAACACAACACAACCACATACCACACCACACCACCCCAAGCACACCACACCACCCCCAACCACCACCACCACACCACCACACCACATTACCATCACCCCCACCACCACCACATACCACCACTACAAACAACACCACCACCACACCACCACCTCCACACCACCACATACCACCACCACCACTAACAACAACAATACCACCACCACCAACAACAACACCATCACCAATAACAACACCACCAACAACAACACCACAAACAACAACACCACCAAAAGCAACAACACCAACAACAACAACAACACAACCAACAGAAGCAACAATAACACAAATAACAACAACAACTCTACCAACAACACTTTCAACAACACCACCAACAACACCCCCACCACCACCACCACCAACAACAACAACAACACCACTACCACCACCAACAACAACAACACCAACAAGACAACCAACAATAACTCAAAGAACAACAACAACACCACCATCAACACCACCACCAACTATACCGTAAACAACACCACAAACAAAAACACCACCACCAACAACACCATCACCAACAACACGAACACCACCAACAACAACACCACCACCAACATCAACACCAACAATATTATCAACAACACCAACAACTAACAACAATAACAACAACACCAACATAACAACACTACCACCAACAACACCACCACCACCACCACCAACAACACCACCGCTACCAACACCAACAACAATACCAACAACAGCAACTACACCAACACCACCAACAACAGCAACCAGCATACCATACCATACTATAATACACCACACCTCACCACATCACTTTAGGTGGGCAGGGATAGTGGGTTGATGGGTGTGGGATCAGGGCTGTATGGACTGGGTTGTGTAAACACTCTTAAAAAACTACAATAATAAATTAAGTGTAATTTATTGATTTCCTAACTTAGATTAAGAAACTTTTGTTCATGTGTGTGTGTTGGGTGTCATTAACTCCTGAATTACTTCCCAGTTTAAATGAAGCCCAGTTTAAAATGTGCTTAAATATGTCTGACTTCGAATAGTCGAGCTTGCAGTCGTTTCCGACTGACTCTTGTTGAATTTAGATCAACTATTACATAGTTAATTGTCAGGAAGATATAGTTCTGGAAACGAAGAAAAAGTTATCATGCACTAAAATGCACGAAGTTTAACATAATCTCGGAATGGGTTTGAATATTGTTGCAACCGGCGTATGGGCCAACAATTATCTTCATACTTGTATGTAAATAAGAAGCATTATTACGGGAAAACGATGCACAGTAGTCAAGTATATATAATAAGAATCTTTCTAGTGGCTTAAGGTAATTCATAGCCCCAGACAGTATGTTGCACTAATGATGAGCTGTGAAAATTAAATTATCATTTTTTCAACAATTTCCGGACAAACAGTTATTATATTGTTAGAAACAGATGAATATTGATAATAACAGGAGACAATTGTTGAAAAAAATGAATTTTGTTAGAAAAGTAATAAAATGTGGTACCTGCTATGTTGTCTAATCCGGATGTCAAAATAAAGCACTTTCCGCTCAAATATAGCAAAAATAATTAGTTACAATATCCAGTTTAATGTTCCATCTAGGGTCAACCAGTGTTACTTTTTCAAAATAACTTGAAAATATTGCTCTTATAAATCAAAATCCAAACACATCATCCTTTGTCCCATGAGGTCACTCACCCATGCAAAAAGCATGCAAATCATGCCCACTTGTGTTTACCTGTAGGACAGTTTAATCTCTACATGTATAACAATGTAAATCTTGTGTGATGGTATTTGTGCAGTGTTTTGAAATTCATAATAGTCAATGTTTAAAAAGTTATTTTGAAAAAGTAACACTGGTTGGCCCTAGAGGGAACATTGAACTGGATATTGAAATTAATTGTTTTTGGATTTATTTGAGTGGAAATGCCCATGATGATACTCAGATACCCAGAAACCCTAAATTTTCTATCTAGTTGTCTTCTACTAAACATATCCTTTAAAACAAAGTTTATTTCAGCAAGATATCACCATAAATAATGATGTAATGGTCAAACTGTTGGATGGAACAAGTCAACAAATTGAAAAGTGTTCATTTGGACAAGTGTGCATCACACAGAAAAGCTCATGGTGATACCCAGATACCCAGAACCCCTAAATTATCTATCTAGTTGTCTTCTTCCATTCATATCCTTTGAAAAAAAGCCTATTTGAGCAAGATATTACCATAAATAATGATTATAGGGGTCAAACTGTTGGATGAAACAGGTCGAAAACTTGAAAAGTGTTCATTTCGACAAGTATGCATCACACAGAAAAGCCCATAATACACCCAGATACCCAGGAACCCTTAATTATATATCTAGTTGTCTTCTACTTTACATATCCTTTAAAACAGTCTATTTTAGCAAGATATCATCATAAATAATGATTTTAGGGGTCAAACCGTTGGATGAAACAAATCAACAAATTGAAAAGTGTTCATTTTGACAAGTGTGCATCACACAACAAAAAGCCCAGTATGATACCCAGATACCCAGAAACCATTAATTATCTATCTAGTGGTCTTCTACTTTACTTATCCTTTAAAACAAAGCCTATTTCAGCAATATATGACCATAAATAATGATTTTAAGGATCAAGCTGTTGGTTGAAACAAGTCTACAAATTTAAAGTTTTCATTTTGACAAATATGCATCACAGAGAAATGCCCATGATGATATCCAGACACCCATATTCCCTGAACTATCTATCTAGTTGTCTTGAGAAATGATAGAAAACTTTTTTTCATGTTCTGTGTTTTTTATAATTTAAAAATAATATTGCGGGCATATTTATGCATATTTTTCATTCCGGTTTTCTTTCCTGTCAAGTTAAATATAATATCAAAGGAACACTATTTACAGATATTAAATATCTGCGGTAGAACAAATATGACGTTTGTTCAAATCTGCCCACCCATCTTTTTGTGGTCAAATTTTAGCCCAGCACAAACTTAATACATGACAATGAACAATAAAAGGCATGCAAAATATACTTTTTATAATGACAATGAACAATAAAAGGCATGCAAAATATACTTTTTATTATGATTCTTTTTGCTTTGATATAACCTACACAATGAATATCATTTTATAGATATAATATCACATTAGACGCCATGAGAAGACATAAACGTGATGCCGGGAGTGAAATTACCGCGAATTTCATTTTTTCGCGTTTTTAATTAACATTTCAAAATATTATTACATCGTTTTTTTATGTTTAATATGTTAGTAAATAATATTATTTACTTACAAATGATATTTGGTCTGTGAAGGTACTGATATCTAATTAAAGCAGCTCACCCCTCATTTTGTTAGAAGAAAAGCGCGCATTACACAATTTATTATTTTATTTGCGAGCTTGTTATATGCAATAATATTATGTTTCATACATCATTATTTGGGGTATTAATATAGCTTTGAAAATAAGTAAAAATAAAAGGATTATATAAAAACAGTAGCGTAGCAGGCATCGGAAACCTAATGTCGCTGATTTTGCTTTGTTATATATTAGGAATACATATTCTTTTAATTTTCTGTTACTGGTTCATCATATAATCGCAGTCAGTGAACGATTACTACATTTCTAACGTTTTACCTAAAGTTAAAATTTAAAAGACCACGGTAACTGAAGGCATATTTAACTGTTGATATTATAGCATCATTTGAAAGCTTACATCTTTGTCTTCAACATTTCAGTATTATTTTGCATTTTCGTGAGTGTATTCATATTATTTAACTTACCATTTAGATAAACATAAAATGGACTTTAATCTCTGACATGTACATTGCAGAGAAAGAAAAGCACAATTTAAAGTACATGTGTAATGTTTTCATTGCATTCCTTTTATTAAACTATAATTTTTAAACTTAGAATGAAGACGAATACATCGTGCTCCTGTTCCTCAGCTGAACTTTTAGAGCGGGTGAGGTCTGCTCATTTTCATACATAATTTTAGTATGGTGTGATATGTGCACGTTAACATTTGCATTAAGAATAAAAAAGATCTCATAAAAAGTTTACACAAATCATTCATAATTTTAATATAATATTCATATGACATTTCATTTGATTGAATAGTTAAACATTGGATAGCAATATATTCTGTAATTATATTGTTAAAACAACAACATTTCAGTTAGTCGTAAATTAACTAAATAGTGGTTTTTTTTTCATACCTGCAGTAAACAAAAGAATTTAAATAACCAAAATTAAATGCATCTTAGCGTCCAGGTGATGAATTACACCGAGCAGCGCATTCAGTTATGCGGTGAATAATGATGGCAAAAGAATAAGAATTTTGAAATGGTAAAGGTAATTATAAATGCCCTTCTAATAATATTATTTGCTTTTGTTTTATACACATTCAAAATTAGTTATTATTATGGCTACAAAAAGTACATTTACTGTGTAGAGAATAAATGTTCGCAGCAAAAACAATAATCTAGTGGCATGCATGTGCATCTATTATTCAGTACACTATAAACAAGTCTAAACTTCCCCGAATCACCTGGATTTCTTATCTGCTAGATGATCAGTATCCATGAAATTATAATAACATGCTTGACCCCAGGAATCATTAATTTGCCCAGCTAATGCTCTATTAATGGCCGTTTCAAATTACAAAGTAAGGTGTACTTGGTCAGTTTGGAGAATTTATCTAGTAAAAGAAATCATTGAAAGAAATCAGATGGGATATTGATGATTTATTTTAATCCTTTCCTTCGTGTGTGTACATATGCTTTTATTGCATGGGTGAAAAGTGTAGATCCAGATCAGCTGGCATATCCTTACCATCTGAACAAGATCTACACTGTTTGCTTTTTTATTTTTTTTTTCAGTTATTTCTATTCAAAATATAACCAGTGCAGATCCTGATCAGATCGCATGAATGTGCAGGCTCAGTTTCAGTTTCAGGCTGATCTTCCAACCACGTCTTTGCAATGGCGTTTGTTTTTACGGCATTTTCAAAATACAAAGATTTTTTCATAACCACGCTTTCGTAAATTCATTAGCTAAATTTAGCTTTTGAGATCGCTTGAAATGATTTTCAAAGAAACAATTTTTTCCATTCATATTCGGAAAACTCACTTTTATAGGCTATATGAAGAGTTTCAATTTCATCTTCGGTTATTTGTATATTTGACAAGAGCTCTTAGTCGAAGAAATCCGCCTTTGACATAGCCAATATATCCTTCACACTGGTGAGCATAACTGGACTATCAGAATGATTTGTCATAAGATGAATTTGAATTTATTTTGAAATGTTCTGACAGACATAATAATTTTCTTTGTGAGCAAAAAGAACTGAAGCACACTTTTCACACTAAATACTGGCTTCCCATATGTATTCTGGGCAGATAAATCCTTTTATGTATTTAATATATTTATGTTTTGAATCAATCTTAATTTAAATATATGACCTAACATGCACATACAATTGAAGTACTGGAAATAAGAATTTTGAAATGGTAAGAGTAATTATAAATGCCCTTCTAATAATATTATTTGCTTTTGTTTTATACACATTCAAAAGTAGTTATTATTATGGCTACCAAAAGTACATTTACTGTCAGTGTAGAGAATTAATTTTCGCAGCAAAACCAATAATACAGTGGCATGCATGTGCATCTATCATTCTGGGCTGATAAATTCCTAAGGTTGTTTTTGTGTTTAATATATTTATGTTTTGAATCAATCTTAATTTAAATATTATTATATGACCTAACATGCACATACAATTGAAGTACTGGGAATTCCAATCATGTTTGTATCTGTATTAGTGAGACTGAATTGCGAGGCTTTATATACAGGTAAACACAGGTAAAAAATATGGGGTGATATATATACTAACCCACCAGCCGCAGGTCATTTTTCGAAGAAGTCATGGTTGTTTCAAGTAATGGTATAAAGGGAACTAACTGTTTTTTCCTGTATATATGATTTCCTTCTCAAACCAAGTTATAACTATATTTTACCAGATCATATCTTATATCATTTGCTTCATGAAAAACATGCTCAGAAAAAAGGGGTGTTTTATACACCCCACAATTTTTTAACACCCCACAGTAAAGGTTTTATATAGAAAAATGCCCCGTAAATGACCGGATCTCTTAGTATATATATATGATATATATATATATATATATATATATATATATATATATTGATCTGAAATAACTTCTGAACACATAAATACTTAACCGCTCGAAACTTATTTGACATGGGTGCAAGATGACTTGATTGAAGACATATAACAACAATATTAACATAGTAACTGTAATTAGTTTTCAATTAAAATCATTGTAAATCACATAGCTCTACAATGTATTTCAATCATATAAGCAAAACTAGCTTGAGAAAAAGTACTATATAGTTGGTATATCAACCACAGTCGAAGGTATCGCCACCTTGTAAACAAACCCTTTTATATTGTACAAGGCTATAAGATTAAACAGTCTTAGATAAAGACATAGGTTCTCTCGGTAGCTCTGGACAGCGGTTTTTTTTTTTTCAGCTTTACACCATTCTATGATCAGCGGCGTATGATCCCAAGAAAAAACAATGAGTTGGGCTTTAACGAGAAAACAATTTTCCGAGAACTAAATAAAATGGAATTTTGACATTGGATCTGAGAAATCACGCATGTTAATGAGAACGCCAAAGGCAAAATTATAAACCAGGAAATACAATTGTCTTGGCGAATTGTCGGGAAGTGTCAGAGATTAATAATGTCTGTGTAAAACAATAAAATAGATATGCATTTTCCTGTCTGCAAATAAACAGTCTCAATCAAACTGATCCTGCAATAGTTTCAAGTTATTCGTGTTCGGTTGATTTCAAAATTTCATTTTCGTCTATTTTTCACACAATAAAAGTCATAATTTGTAATTTAATAAGTAATGACTTAGGTATAGAATGATAATGATTTCAATGATGGGTTTTCATCTTGAGCGAAATGATAGATTAGGTAAATTAGGAGGTGGTATCGTTGTATACATAGCGAATAAAATACCATACACACGTCGCTATGATTTAGAATATAATTTAATTGAATCGATATGGATCGAGATCAAATACCCTAACAGTAAATCGTTCTTATTAAATTTCGTTTACCGCCCTCCAGATTCAAATCAAGGGTGGATAGATTGTTACACTAAGCAATTAGATAAAGCTGATTTTGAAAATATAGAAATGCATTTGTTAGGGGATGTCAACATAAATTACTGTACGTCATCAAACTCGCTTTCAAACTCAAAATGGGAAAGCACAGTCCTAAAGTATGGTCTTAAGCAGCTTGTTGACAAACCAACACGGGTCACTGATAGTAGTTCAACTATAATTGATCATATTTATACATCACGAGCGGACGTAATTTGTGAAGTTTTTGTACCCTATTTTTCCGTTAGTGATCACTATCCAATCTGTTTTACAAGATCTACATCGCGAAAGAATCACAAAGGTAACATACATGAGACAATAACATATCGCTCTTTTAAACGTTTTGATCAGTTTTCATTTCAGCAAGACCTTATCATGGCAAATATTGAGATTGTAAAAACTATTTCGGACCCAAATTTAGCGTTAGATATTTTTATGAGATTTTTCTTAACGTTTTATCTATGCATGCACCATTAAAAGAAAAACGAATAAAACAGTCGTGTCAGCCTCCCTGGTTTAATGATGAGGTAAAGACTATAATTCGCGAAAGGGATAAATGCCATAAGAACGGATATTTCAATGAGTACAAAATACTTAGAAACAAATCAATATCTGTCATTAAAAATGTAAAAAGGACTTTTATAATACAGCTATTAAGGAAAATAAAAGCCATAGTTATCTCTGGAAAACAATTAAAAGCATTACCAACAATAACTATAATAATAATATCACCATACCTCAGACTTTGACTTACGCTAATAATATATTTACGAATACTGTTGACATACTCAATACTTTAAATGAACATTTTGTAAATATTGCAAATATTGTAACAAATACCACTTTTTCTGCTGAAAGTTTTTCTAACTTGAAAAATTTGCTTGACAAGAAACTTAACAAATATGTATTTGAAATAGATGGTATTACTCCGTTTGAAGTTAAAAAACTAATTGACAAATTAGATGTGAATAAAGCCACTGGGATTGACGGTATTGGCCCAAAAATTTTGAAATCTTGCGGCGATCATTTATCGGTAGCAATCGCTGGTATTATAAACAACAGCATGAAATATGGGGTATTCCCATAAAGAGGCTTGCATTTATCCTATTCATAAGGGTGGATGCAAACAGGACGCAAATAATTATCGTCCGATATCTATCTTGCCTACTCTTTCTAAAATATTTGAACGCCATATTGCTTTACAATTACAATTGTTTTTCAAAAAAAAAATGTACTTCATGTAAATCAGTCCGGTTTTAGAACATCTCATTCGTGTCAAACAGCTCTTATCAGACTTGCTTTTTGATACTTGGTTGAAAGAAGTTGATGATGGTAATTTTGTTGGTTCTGTATTTTTAGATCTAAGAAAGGCATTTGATCTAGTTGATCATGAAATATTGCTACATAAGTTATGCCTTCATCATTTTTCAGAGTGGCTGTTAAACTCTTTAGATCATATCTTACCAAAAGAACACAAATTGTCAAAGTTGGTTCTATTAAATCTAATATCCTACCCATTTCTACTGGTGTGCCTCAAGGATGTATTTTAGGTCCCCTTTTGTTTCTGTTATATATTAATGATATAGCATATTTATCCGAGTCAATGAATATTGATCTTTACGCCGATGATTCAACATTGTACAAAGCAGGACCCAATTTACAATATGTTGAAGCAAATCTCCAGAATAATTTAGTTTTGATTGAAAAATGGTGATCCATCAACAATATGCTTTTACATCCTGATAAAACTAAATGTATGGTTATTGGTACAAGACAAAAACTGAAAAAGTCAGTCCCACTTCATCTCACAGTATCGGGAAAATATATTGAGAATGTTGAAACCCAAAAGGTATTGGGTGTTTACATAGAAAATAATATGTTTTGGAAAACTCAGACAAACACAATGTCTTTGAAACTTAACTCTAAGATTGCTCTTTTGAGAAGAATTTCATATTATCTCACACAAGACACAAACATTATGTATTATAATGCTTACATTATGTCCTCTTTTGATTATTGTTGCACTGTCTGGGGCATAGGAAACCAGCCTGGGATAAGTAAAATAGTAAATATTCAGAAAAGGGCTGCTCGCATCGTTTTATGCAAATCTTACCGAACACCGTCATCCTCTCTTTTCAAAGAACTGAAATGGATTCCTTTTCAATACAGATGTAAATATCACGCGGCGCTTCTATTTTCAAATCCATAAACAATCAAACACCTAGCTATATATCAGACCTATTGAAATTCTCTACAAATGATAAATACAATCTTCGCTCTTCGACTTGGAAAAATCTCTCACAATTGACTCCACGAACAAATTACTTAAAAGACACGTTCAGTTACTTTAGCAGAGAAGTGTGGAATAGTATACATGTACCAATAACAATATGTTCAGTTAAGTCACTCAATTCCTTTAATTTTAAAACATCTTTTGAAACAATATCTATTTAATCTGTCGCAATCTTGATCTAATTAATTTATATAGTATTTCTCATATTTTTAATGGGTGTCTGTCTGTTGTGAATGTCAAATATTTTGTTTTAATTAAGATGTAAAGTTGTTGTTTTTATAGAATTGTTTTGTTATTGTTATTTTATTATATTTTGTTAAGAAGGCCATATTGTAAATAAGATTGGCATCCTTTTGTTCAAACTTAATATGTAACCTTCTAAAAATAAAGAATTTATTATTATTATTATTATTATTATTATTATTATTATTATTATTATTATAGACTTTTTGATTTCGAAAAGATGTTTGGGAAAGTTTCACGCAGTACCAAAAAAAACACCCTGAATTACTCATACATTTCTTCAAACAAAAGAAATTAAATTTATAACTGAGTGTTCCTTTTCCAACTTTAAATAATTACGTTTATAAAATCGGGAAAGCGATTCGGTTTGTTCTCTTTATAGTTCACTATTTGTGGTGTCACAATTTAAAATTGATTCTCTTATAAACTAATGCCATCCTTTCCTCTCTACCATTTGGCTGCTTTGGGTTGTGGCAATTCCTGATATGCCCATTGCATTCTTTACATTGAGCCAATTAATGGATTGTAAATTTAATCAAAGAAAAATACAAATTTTAAAATGAAACTGTAAATTTCATCAAGATATTAAATTCAACTTCTCATTTGAGACCACTTATTATTTCGTAATTACATCTTAAACTGCTCTTACAGTTATATAACTAACTAGATATTTTATAAATTAAAACTAATGTGCCGGTCTAGATCATCAAACTTCCATGTATACAGCATAGTACAATATGTAAAGCAATTCACTATTATTTGTGTTGTGATCATTTGTTGTCATGTGCTTTCATGTAATTCTTATTAACTTGCATTTTGAAGCAAATAATTTAGTTACCCCATGCGCCTCGCGGTCAAGAAAGAATGGCGAGAAAAGCATTATCATGTACTTATGGCAGTCAAAGCGTATTCATTATTTGTAATCAGTTTTTCCTATTACAACAAATTAGATCAGGGTTTTGCCTCGTTATAAGCTACATCTGGGTCATATAATGGTTGATATTTAAGTAAATTTCAAAACTTATTGATATTCGATAAAAATATTCAACTGGATATATCACAGTTCCAGCAAAACGTTATTTCTGCACCAAACGTTTTTATTTACACCCGTACATAACCGAGCTGGATGAGGATTTTTGAAACTTATTCACCTAATTTCCTAGTAACTCGGTGACAGGTAGGGCGATTTTGAACATGGAACATGTGGAGTCAAAACCAGTTCAATTAATCAAACGATGAGAAAACTGTGACACCCATTATAAACGCAGCAAATTTATTACTGTATTACACACCTTGATAAATAACTTTATCACGATCATGCATTTCATCTTTTCTAACGGCAATTAGAATGTATGTATCAGACAAAGAAGAATTGAATAAATCGTCAATGCTTACCTTTATTTCTAGTGTCTCTTTAAATGGTTGAAAGCATTATTTTGTATTGCAATATTTTACTCCAATCTGTTTTAGTCATACACTGTATGCATGTTTTCAACATACCTAAACAGCATCGCCAGACGGTAAAGGCGGAGGTGCTCCCGACCCTTGTCATAGTCATCCTTGCCAAAACGGTGGTAAATGTCAAAAGGGTCATGACCATATCAATTACACGTGTACTTGTGCACACGGTTGGGAAGGACCTGACTGCAGTATTGGTAAGTTGTTTTTGATTTTGTTCAAATATTAATTACGTTAATTTAAAAGCTTATTATGACTAGAATTGATTTTGTTTAATACTATAATCGGAACAATAACTTGGAAGTAAGAATAGAATGAGAGTGCGAAGTGTCGCTGACTCATGAAAATCTCGTTTAATGGGAAAATGTTCATTTAGATGTGAACTACGAATGAACTTAATTATAGCCTGTAAAATTAGATACGGGGGACTCGATCACGACAAATATGATCACATGGCAGGCTCAGTTTGATTGACCATGTTCAAGGGCAGATATGGAAATGCATATTACTGCCCACGCGTAAATAAAAAGTTTCAGGGATGAATATCTAAACCACAACGTTCTGCCTCAAACACTGTAAAAATTTGCATTTCCATTACTGTTTATGAACAGGGCAAATCAAACCGAGCCTGAAATATTTTCATGTTTCTCGTGTTCTGTGGATTAAAACGTTCCAGTTTCGTCTAATTTTATACAACAATCGTCCAAATGTCATTATTTCATATTAAAATACTTATCACTTAAGTTTAGAATGTGACAATGATTTCGGAACGATTTTTGGAAAAGTTTCACAAAGTATCAAAGCGCAAGTTGAATGAGTCACAAGGAAATTTTCTTCTTAACAGGAAGAAATTCATGTGATATTTATAAATGAGTGTTCCAATTCCTCATTAAAAAAATTATGTTTATAAAATCGGAAAAGAGATTGGGTTTGTCTTCTTTATCGTTAGGTATGTGTGCTGTCAAATATGAAACTGATTCTCTTATAAACTAATGCGCTATTTTCCCATCTACCTTTTGGCTGAGTGGGAGGCTTTTTCTGACAATTCATATTACGCAGATTACATTTTTACATAAAGCCATATGATGGCAAAACTAAAACTGTAGATTTTATTAAGATATCAATCCACTTCTCATATTAGACCACATAGTTTTTTCGTTAGTACATCTTCAACTTAACAACAACTTTTAGCAATATAAATAGTTTGACAGATAAAATATGTTTTGTTGCAGAAAACCACTGTTCTTATTCACTTCTCTATCAATCATATTATAACTAACTATATATTTTATAAATAAAACTAATGTGCCGGTCTAGATCATCGAACTTCCATTCAGGATAATACAAAACTTAAAGCAATTCACTATTGGTTGTGTTTTGATCATTTGTTGTCATATACTTTCATGTAATTCACATTGACGTTCAAATTGAAGCAAATAATTTGGTTAACCCATGCGCCTTGCGGGCTCAGAAAGAATTATGATAAAAGTTTTATCATGTATCTATATCAATCAAATCGTTTTTTATAATTTTTTACCAGTGTATTCTATCATAATAGAAAAGGTCAGGGTTTTAATTTGATAAAGGAAGATAAGTATCATTCACGTGTGTTGGGTAAAGATCGCGTGATCCAGCCCGAGTGAAATCCAGCACACGGGCGGTAACGAGGGCTGGATCATGCGATCTTAACCCTTAACCCACCATAAGTGAATGATACTTTTTCTTGCATACCGTATTTATTTTGCGCATTTTGGGGTATTTTCCTGTACATTTTTCTTTGCACTACTTTTTATAGTAGCGGAGTGATATACGAGATTTCTATCGTTCATTCATAAATGCGTAAGACGTCG
>JAZAYU010000742.1:142927-165764 GCA_038501625.1 Corbicula japonica | reverse complement strand
ATAGCAGTATAAATAATTTGATTTATTCATATATATTACGAAATAACATGATTATCTATCAAATAATGATTAACAGTATTATTTAAAAGATAATATTAGGTTCTTTTCAAATACATACCAACTAAAATGTCAACAAATTCACAGAAGACTCCTATTCCTGTAATACACTTATACACTTATATAATGCAAGAAAGTATTATTCATTTATAAAGTAAGCATTATTCAGCTCTTAACTGACAATCCTAAAGACAACCCTAGTTGTTAGTTGGGATATGAATAAGTCGGAACTTCATTACAATTCTGAGGTAAAGTTTAATATATATATACACTCAACCAAAGTTCTAATTGGTCACTTTTTGTCAGTATCTTTTATTACAAAGACACTGAATTCACTGCTTATTTATGATCATATGCCAATAACAGTCTTCAACGTAACTTTTAATCTTGTAATAATTGACTTCGGAACAGTTTGGCGAGAGTTATCCTTAATTTTGCTAAAAATGCATTTCTTGCACTAAAAGGTCAAGCAAACAGAAATTTGCACTTAATTTCTTGTTTTGTTTTAATAGGGCCCCTCGTTAGTAGGAAAAACATAAAAACTTATTAATCAACAGCACATTTGTTTAAATAAATCCATATCAAAGTATCAAATTTTTAAATTACCTCCATATCAAAGTATCAAATTTTTAAATTACCTCCCTTTTAATTAAAAACTGTTCTAATTTTGACCCGGCGGTGTAAGTAAATGGTGTTAGATTCAAAGAAGAAAACAATCAATAAAGATTAAAAAGACATAAGAAAAATTGATTTCAAGACAAAACAGTTCTTTCCACATCCTCTTTTGACGTAGGGAAGAAACGAAACTAGCATACATTATAAATATATACAGTTGATGACCAATTAGAACTTTGGTTGAGTGTATATGGTTTTTCATCATATGTTTGACCAGTGTAGATCCAGATCACAAGGCATATTCATACTGTCTGTTGTAGATCTACACTGGTCGCTTCTTGGTCAGAAATAACCTAATGAATATAACAGCAAACATTGTAGACTCTTATCAGTTAGCACAAATATGCCAGCTGATCTAGATATACACGATTAGACATTGGATAACAGCCGTATCCCACGGATTAAAGGGTTAAGGTCTACACTGGTCAATGGTTTAAACCATGTAAAACAAATAATAAGACAGTGCCATTCAGATATTTTGTTAGTCCAACTGTCATTTTTGGTAATTTACATCTATCAGTTTCTACTGTAGGTAACCCGATTCGAGAGAAGGTTGGTTGATTGTCCAAACTGATCGTTGAACAAAAGCAAAGCATTTGATCAATGTAATTATTTGTGGTGTCTTCCCATGAAAGACAGATAAAAATTATACTGTTATATTTTACAAGAAAAGTACTTGAATGCGTGTGAAAACTTAATTTCTATCAAACAGTTTTTACTGCTATAAATAACGGTTTACACTCAATATTAAAGGCTCTAACTTCAACTGTTTTTCAGAGAAGGAGGTTTTACTTGAAGAAGATACTGTGTTTTACAGAGCAAGAAGTGAAGACAATGTTTCTCACATATCCCAAAATATTCCTGTACAGTAATTTTTCTAGTGATTCTTAAAGTGAAATAAAGAGGTAGATATTCAGACTAATTAGGCTCAGAGTGTGGATGTGTGTGTTAACACTTTAAGTGCTAACCAAAGCATTTCTCACATTTGTAAATAGTGTAGACCCTGCTTATGACCAGTGTAGACCCAGTCAGAGTTTACAATGTTTGCCTTACAAACATAATTTCTGTTCAAAATTATATGTGTAACCGTAAAAGACCACTGTAAACAATAAAGTAAATGGGCATTTCCTTGCATACCATATAAGTATTTCCACGTGTTTTACCAGGAAAAGAACATTGTATCTTTTCCCTAGTGACAGATTTGAAAATAAGGTTTACGTTAACGTCAATATTTCAGCGTAAGGAAACAAAAGTTTGTATACATGTACACAAATGTTATGAACAGTATAAAAAATAAAAGGCATGCAAGAAAAAGTAGAGCCACATTCCCGCAAAACAGTTCCCCCTCGGTGACAGATTTTTCCATCTTCTCTTCACACTCATGCAAGATACTTATAGTCTTTACTCAAATTTAAGGGTTCAAGATAAGCTTAATAATCTCATGATAAGATAGAAATCAAGTCTCTATATTTAAAGCCGTAATGATGCAATAATGTGAAATATGTCACACTCTTTACTTTATGGAATACTTCTAAGTTATATTCTATGAGAAACAAGTGTAGATCTAGATCAGTGGCTTATACCATGCAACTGACTGGGGCCTATATTTTTTGCAACTCGGTCAGAAATAACCATAAAAGCGAACAATGCAGATCCAGATCAGACTGCTTGAATGTGCAGGCTTATCTCAATCTTCATTGATAGCCAATAGTATATACATGTAAGCAATATCCATGGAGTAAAAGGTTAAGCCTTAGAATGCATTGCTTAACCCTTTCCTATATACATACACTTTTATTGCTAGAGCGAACAGTTTAGATCAGATCAGCCGGCACATCTTTGCCATCTGTTCAGGATCTAAACTGTTCGCTTTTTGATTCATTAGGTTATTTCTGACCAAAATGCAACCAGTGTAGATCCAGATCCAATGCAGATCCAGGCATGGACCTACACTGGTCTCACATGCGCAAAAATGCTTATATATCAAGGAAAGGGAGTAGTATAGTGAGGACAGTTACATGTCATGTGATGGTGCATGGAGCAGGGATCTAATGACTCACCGTGACGTCATCGGCGTATGACTCACCGGGATCTAATGACTCACCGGGATCTAATGACTCACCGGGATCTAATGACTCATCAATTTTTAACCCTATAATCAACTCCGTTTAGACCCGCCTTTTTTATTGCGACCAATCAGGTAAGGCTTAGAACCTAGATTAAGTCCGTTACATAGGAGATATCGTCAGTTAGCTTTCTACTACCGAAGATGGATAGTACCGGGATTGAATACGAAAGACGCGACGGACTTCCGTCATTCACCTATGTTACTCTACGAAGATCGTCTGAAAACCTTCGAAGATTGGTCCAAACAACTACGTCCCGATAAGTTTCACCTGGGGAAAGCCGGGTTTTACTATACCGGATACGGGGATAAGGTGACCTGTTTCGCCTGCGGTATCACTTTAAAGTCGTGGTATTCCGACGATGATCCTTTGATCGAGCACGAGAAATGGTCTCCCGCTTGCGTCTACTTGCAAATGACCGGCTACGAGAACCGACCAACGCCGTCTAGCGGTTGTCAAATACGTTCCTCGAACGCTTCGACCGGAATTAGCGGATTTAATTTCGGTTCTTCAACATCCAACAACGCAAATGCCGGCTTGTCTTTTCCGTTGGCAGGTTTCGGGATCGGAAAAAGCTCCGGTTTCGGGTTCGGATCCTCGACGGGGTCTAACTTATTCGTTAAACGCCCGAACACGACCACTCCGTCGGAAGATCGAGCTATGGACACTTCTTGATGATTCATCCAGTCAAAATGACTCATCATAGGATGAGTCACTATCGATTTTTATCGATTGGAAGGCGAAAAGCCACGCTATCTCTCATCCAATCCAACGGCTTCTTTCGCTTCTATATAAAATGATAGTGTCTCTAGCTGGGAGCGAACCCGCACCGTCACTGCGACAGCGCCAAGCCATGCAATTCCTGCGACGTAACCAACTGAGCTAACCGGGACAACGCCAAAAAGCGTTGATCGGATAGCCCTGATATACGTAACAATCACTGCATGACATCGGTAACGGGTTAATTTACTGATAACAGTACTGACTAAATGTACGGGGGGACTTCTTACGGCCGCCACACTGCACAAATAGCGCTACTGTGAATTTCAAATGATAGTGTCTCTAGCTGGGAGCGAACCCGCACCGTCACGGCGACAGCGCCTAGCCATGCAATTCCTGCGACGTAACCAACTGAGCTAACCGGGACAACGCCAAAAAACTTTGATCGGATAGCCCTGATATACGTAACAATCACTGCATGACATCGGTAACGGGTTAATTAACTGATAACAGTACTGACTAAATGTACGGGGAAACTTTTACGGCGCCACACTGCACAAATAGCGCTACTGTGAATTTCAAATGATAGTGTCTCTAGCTGGGAGCGAACCCGCACCGTCACGGCGACAGCGCCTAGTCATGCAATTCCTGCGACGTAACCAACTGAATAATAAACGAGAATCGAACGAAATGTCATCATTTCGAAAGATTCGAAAACCAGATTCGCGTCATATATTCCGGAATAACCGAACGAAATCGACTTCGACCGATACCCGGGAAATCACGACCTTTCGTTCGTAAAGATACGGGAACATGGCTACCAGTATATCGCTTACGAAACAGCCCGCGGGATTCAACGGCGTCGAAAACGCCCGATACTTCCAATCCCTAGGGAAAGGAATGTTCTTATTCGAATCCAAGTTCAACGATAAGACCTACATTCACATAAGGGATAAATTCCCCACCAAGCACCGAATCAGTCTCACGTTGCAGAGGTGTAACGAGTTGTTTTCGAGCTTGATTCACTCAGATATCGCCGTCCATCAGATGGAGCTCAATAAAGAAACTTTCTATCGGAGACACCTCGGCGGTAACTGGTACGTTACCGTGCAGTAGGGATTTAAGTGCGTCGATATTCGACAATTCTGGTTACCGGAAAACGCCACCGAGATTCGCGCCACTAGAAAAGGCGTTTCTCTCACCTTCGACCAGTACAAAGCGTTAAAAAATGGACTGGGAATCATACCGAGTTACGTACCGGAATTGTGCCACGTGGTGCCCTGTTATCGCCTTCCGGATCACGAAAAGACCGATTGTTTCGAATGTAATCCTAAATGAATGTAATGCTTTGTAACCGAAATAAATCCTGTACATTCGTTTTATAAAAAATAAACGTTTTAAATCACGTGATGCTTTTGTCTTATATATATACCCATTATATCGCCTTTCTCCCTCATTCCTGTAGCGATCATGATCATAACCAACGTCGTTTGCAGCGCCAATTTGCGGTGTTTGATCGATTTAGGGCAGTTATTTCTAAGACTCACCCGAGTCAAGTACGATCCAGCTAGTTTCTCAGGTCTAGTTTGGCAACATAGAACGATAGGGGGTAATTGTTTGTTGTTTTCCAACGGAAAAATGATCTGTAACGGACGAGCCAGAACAATCAGCGAAGGAATCAAAAGAATAAGACGTTACGCCAGGAGTTTACAAAGACGAGGCTATGACGTACGAATGAGTCGTGTCCGAATCCTGACGGTTTCCGCGACTCACGATTTCAATTCGCCATTGAATCTCGTCGGTTTAGCCGAGGACAGAGGTTGTCGGTACGATCCGGAATTGTTCCCCGCTGCAAACTTTACGAGCGAAGGAGTTACCTTTTCTTGTTTCCACACCGGAAAAATCGTTATGACGGGTATCAAAAGGATGTCGGATATCGACCGCATCGTATATCCGACGCTCATCGAACTGGGGTTGTATACCCTTAGCTCGTAAGAACGACACACCGTTTCCGGTGAAAAAATGTCTTATTTGGCGTTATCACGCGTTTCTTCTGAGAACCGTTTGATGAACAAAAGACAGCATGAGTTACGAGAAGTATCTGAGCAAGATTTATTACGACCCATCCCATCCAGCTCCGTACTCTAGCGCGAATAAATTGTACAGAACAGTTAGGAAAGAAGGAAAGTACGTACTAGGAAAGGCTTAAATGGCTCATCCAACAAGAACCTTATACGACGCACGCGTCGGTGATTAGAAAAAGAAAGCGATTGAACATAATCGCTCCGTATACGGACTATCAATGGGAAGCGGACGTGGCTTACATGAACGACGGCGCAGACGCGAACGACGGGTACGCCTACTTTTTGATGGTTATCGACGAGTTTTCAAAGTACGTTTGGACAGCACCGCTGAAGATCGTTAGAGGTCAAGAAGTAGCGGCCGCTTTCGATGTCGTGTTAAACGGAAATCGTCAACCGGAACGCGTTAGAACGGACGCCGGCAGCGAGTTCAAAAGCCGAGCGTTTCAAAAGCTGTTGCGAGAACGCGATATTAAGCATTTTTATTCTAGAAACGAAACCAAAGCCGCCATAGCCGAAAGAGCGATCAAAACGATCAAAATGAAACTGAGTCGATACAAGTCGACGAAACAAACCCACCGCTGGATCGACGTCCTGGAACCGGTGACGAGTGGTTATAACATCACCTATCACCGTACGATCAAAAGAACACCCGCGAGCGTCAAGGACTCGGATACGGCAAAATTGTGGAGAAGGATGTACGGGACGTTAAATAATCCTAAACCGGAACGTAAATTAGTCACCGGTAGGTATCGCTTCAAAATAGGGGATACGGCTCGTTTATCTCATTTAAGGAGAGCCTTTCAGAGAGTACGACTAAAGATTGAACCGCCGAGTACTTCGTCATTCGCGAGAGAAGTAAAAAAACAAAACGTCGACATCTACAAAGTAGAAGACATTCAAGGGGAGGTGAGCGAAGGGACGTTTTACGCTAACGAGCTCAAGAAAATAATAGTGAATCCGAACGCCCGATTTAGAATCGAAAAAGTATTGCGAAAAAACGCGAATCTCGTACTCGTGAAATGGCTTGGCTGGCCTAAGAAGTTCAACAGTTGGATTCCCAAAGAGGACCTGACCCACTTTCAAAACGCGTAAGAACGACGAAGCGAACGGCTCCGACAGTAAGATATGACCCACCACTATCTTTACGTCGAAGGTCAATCGGGAGAACGTAAGAGTCGGGACGATCTACTGATAACGTTTCCCAGTAAGATCACGTCGGATCACGAGTGAGAGTGCGCGATCACGGAACTCGCTCTCACTTTGGATTCTGTGCCGCAAAGTAAAATATTATACTTGTGCTGCGACTTGCTTGAAAAATCCATCGTGGACTACAAGCAATTACCCGTCTTAAGAAATATCGAGGTCAGAAGCGAATACAAAAATATCGAGTTTCTACATTTACGCTATTTGAAGCTCAGACCGGGAGCCCCGAACGACTTTCGACTCTATTTCCTGGATCAATACCTCAGACCGGTTCGGTTCGACTGGGAAGACTTTTATTGCACGATCCACTTTCGAAAGAGATGGGGTCGGTAGAAGTGTTCGACTGGAAGGAAAAGAAATGGGTTCCGTACGTTCCGGATTACGACAAGTGGTACAGTCATATGAAGGACGTGACCGACGGTTACGCCAGACCCAATCGTAACGGACGATATATAGTAGGAAGCGGTACCATCCACCGAAAACGGGCGGAAAAGGAACGGGAAGAAAAGGTTAGACCGGTAGTTAAAATGGTGACGCCCATAGCTAAAGCCGTGGAAATGGCCAAGTCGCAAATCAAATACGAGACAGAAGAGTCGGAGGCGTCGGACGCCGAATTGCATGGCTAGGCGCTGTCGCCGTGACGGTGCGGGTTCGCTCCCAGCTAGAGACACTATCACTTGAAATTCGCAGTAGCGCTATTTGTGCAGTGTGGCGGCCGTAAAAAGTCTCCCCGTACATTTAGTCAGTACTGTTATCAGTAAATTAACCCGTTCCGATGTCATGCAGTGATTGTAACGTATATCAGGGCTATCCGATCAACGTTTTTTGGCGTTGTCCCGGTTAGCTCAGTTGGTTACGTCGCAGGAATTGCATGGCTAGGCGCTGTCGCCGTTACGGTGCGGGTTCGCTCCCAGCTAGAGACACTATCGTTTGAAATTCGCAGTAGCGCTATTTGTGCAGTGTGGCGGCCGTAAAAAGTCTCCCCGTACATTTAGTCAGTACTGTTATCAGTAAATTAACCCGTTCCGATGTCATGCAGTGATTGTAACGTATATCAGGGCTATCCGATCAACGTTTTTTGGCGTTGTCCCGGTTAGCTCAGTTGGTTACGTCGCAGGAATTGCATGGCTAGGCGCTGTCGCCGTGACGGTGCGGGTTCGCTCCCAGCTAGAGACACTATCATCCGTAAGAAGAGCGCTACCCGAGTACGTAAGAAGGCAGAGATCCGAACGCCCAAGAACTCCAGCGATCCAAAAAAGTCTAAGAAGGCTATAAACGCAAAAAGAACTCGCTTTCACTTCGACGAAACTCAACGCAGCGATTAAACATAGAGGACATCACCCACGCCGAAGAAATTTCCGTCTTTAACTCTTTTCCGACGGATACTTCGCTCATGCCTAGAGAATGGATCGAATACAAACCTGCCAACCCCCTCGAGACGGGCAGTTTGGAATTTAACATACCCGCCCAAACGTCTCTGTACATGGATTTGAAAAGAAGCGCGCTTCATTTGAAGATACGTCTCGTCGATGGTAAAGGAATTCCGTTGACGGAGACGGATGTCGCCGCCGTCATCAACATGCCGCTTCACACGTTGTTTAGACAAATCGACGTCTCTTATCAGCAGATACCAATCAGTAAGCCCGGGGACTATTACTCTTACAAAGCCTATCTGGAAACGATCCTCGACACGAACAGGAACGAACAAGAAACTAGCCTGAGTTCGAAGACGTTTTACAAAGACACGGGAAATCACGACGATGCCGACGCAAAAATCGGTTCTAATCTCGGACAATATTATCGTTACAAGATTTTATTAGGCGGACAAGTGGCAGACATGGAAGGCGCTGCTGCTGGTTATCTTCCAACAGCAGAGACTGATCGTGAACGGCGTGGCGGTCTCTTTAAAACTATGGCCCGATACCGAACCCTTCAGAGTCCTCTCGAAGGATACAGATCCTAACGTTAAGGTTCAGATCGTCGATGCTAGCTTTAAGCTGTGCGTGCAAAGATTGAATCCAGCGGTACTCGTGGCTCACGAGAGACTTTTCGGCGATCAAGAAGCGTTGTATCCGTACCAACGCTCCGTGATCAAGACCGTGTCCATACCTCAGGGACAGTATAGTTTCGGAGCCGATGACCTGTTTCAAGGGCTCGTGCCTAACCGACTCGTCGTGGGATTAGTTAAAAGCGCCAGCTTTTCGGGAGATTATAAGAGCTCGCCGTTCAACTTTCTCCCCTTTGACTGTAATTTTCTGGCGCTATACACCGACGGTCAGTCTTTTCCCGCCAAAGCATTACAACCCAACTACGGACTGCGTAACTACATTAGCTGCTACAGAACGCTCACGAACTACAAGAACGACGTGAACGTATCTATTACCGATTACCCGAACGGTTATTACTTGTACGTGGTCGACATCAACCCGTACGTCACATTCGACGTGAAACGAAAAGGGCACACGCGTCTGGACATGAAATTCGCCACCCCGCTACCAGAGAGCGTTAACCCCATCCTATACGCCAGTTTTCCGGAGGTCATGTATATAGACAAGGCCATAAACGTGAGGATACAATGAATAACTCTCTGACTTGTTGCGTGAGTACCCCTTTACGGTATGCTCCGCTGATCGCGTAGGGAAGAAAAAGAATCATTTCTACGTGACCAATACGGCCGTGAGCGGAGAAAAGGTTGAGCATTGGGTGGTATTTTACTTCAAAGAAGACGGACCGGACGAATTTTTCGATTCCCTGGGCAGATCGCCCGGCGCTTACGGATTTTCGCAGTCGAGACCTTACCTGATGAACCGCGATCAAATTCAAGACGCTTATTCGGACGTTTGCGGATTGTATTGCGCTTACTACGTCATGTACAGATACCATAGAGCGACCTTAGAAGATATAGTGAAACCGTTTGACATTCGTGACACTCGTTCGATTTACTCGTGCGTCATATCGTAAATAATAACGAAGCATAAATTACACGTTGTACTTTTATTGTTGTATGTACAATTCATAAAAAATAAAAAAAATTTTTGTAGTCAACATTGTCTTTGTTTTAAAACGATATCCAGTTTATGTTTTTTCTTTAGTTCTGGTCACTTTTCTCGTTTTCGCCGATGAATCCACCGTTTTCTTTTTCTCGGAGACCGAGCGTCGACCGGGAGGTTGCGGATAGGATAAAGACGTCTTCCCTTCGTGCGAAGTGTCCGCTTCGTCGGGACGCAAAGCGTCGGGTTTAGGGGTCGCTTTTTCCCCTATCTCGTCTCGCATTCCCGCTCCTTCTTGTCCGAGTTTGAACGATTCGAGCATGCGTTGGTACTTGTCATACGGTACGAGTACGGTTTTTTCCATAATTACAAAACGGGTTTCAAATAGTTCAGTGCCAATGTGACGAGGGTAGTAACGAGTTTTGGTTTGTCGAGAATATATCGCCTTTTCCTTTTATAGCCGAGCGTCTTGGTAGCTAGCGCGTGAATGACGTCCTTTTGTCGCCTGAGTTTCGCTTTTTCGCTAGGCGTTAGGCGAATCGTCGGTTTCACGATGTTATAAGCGATTTCGTACTCTGATTTGAGGAAGCGTTATAGTGCGAAAAAGAGCCTTCTCCTGCGTCGGAGTTGTCTGGATAAACAACCGCAAAAAGTCTAACTGACTCTTGATCGTTGCCATCGTTTCTTACGTCGTTTTCCAAGAAATGCCACTCCATTACGTTAATCGATACACTATAGGTTCTTCGCCCGGAAACACTCGAGTACGTAATCTACATCGATCGTCTCCGAACGGTGACATGTCGATTATCATATAACCGCCCCCTCGGGCATCTTCGTACGCTTTCACGATACCTTGAACTTTTCCCGGGAATAGTTGTCTCCCGAGATGATTGACTTGGGATACGTCTCTCAGATTTTTCATGAGTACTAGATACCACGTATTTAGGGCGATAGTTCGGGCGTGTTTGCCTTTTGGAAATAGATTTTGGGTCAGAAAAATGACGGACACTCTCTTGTGGTGCGTACCGCGCGCAAAGAGCAATTCCATGGCTTTATTTTCTACGACTTCGTGCGCCAGATCGTCCAGGATAATGAGTTTATGGCGGCGATCCTTAAACTCTTATACTTCATCCATCGTGGGTAACACCTGTCTACTTTGAAAACGTGGTATCGTCTGCTCCATCTTTTCAATAAGCGGTTGATCTATACCGAAACAATATAAAATTTCCTCGGGAGGATCGTCGGTATACATATCTCGTAGATGTTGAAGAAATCGATAGGTCCAAGTCGTTTTACCCGACCCCGTCTGACCGCTGACGCACACGCTAGAACACGGTTGAAACGGAAGCAAAGACATTATTTCTTCAGTTTGGGATTTGGTAGAGCGTAGCCGATGCAACTGCTCAATAAAGTAATTCGGTGGATCCGTTCAGTAAAGAAAGGTTTATGATCGACGTGATGATAATGATGTAAACGATAATCATCTGGCAGAAATAGACAATTTCCGCCTGAGGCACGCGCGTTCCTAATAAATGCCAGCGTTCCGCGTGGAAACTTTTATCTTCCTCCGACACGCCTCGTATAAAACGCTCTTCTTCTGGGATATTGCCTTCGATATCCGTCATGTTCTTATAACTTTCATTCAATAACAAAAGAGAGCTTTAACCGTTCGTACGTACTTTATTATATCTTTTTATAGCGATAAACGAATAAACGCTCGACGCTCTGAACCGAACGAAATGATAATCAAACGAAACCATATTTGAGTTTAAAACAAAGTTATACTTCCCCTAAGGGAAATAACGCGTAGAAATATAATTTTAATGCGAAGTGAACAAAAACTAAAACTACAATGACAACATATCGATTAATGTTAGCAAAAACAAAGTCGATACAAACGTTTGTCTGAACGATCTTAACAAAATGATAATCAACAACAACATTTTTTTGAGTCGAGTTTAACAAAAAGTTATACGCGCTCTACGGGAAATAACGTTATAAACATCAATTTTAATGCGAAGTGAACAAAAACTTAAACTACAATGACAACATATCGATTAATGATAGCAAAAACAATGTCGATACAAACGTTTTTCTGAACGATCTGAACAAAATGATAATCAACAACAACATTTTTTGAGTCGAGTTTAACAAAAAGTAATACGCGCTCTACCCCCGCTCTACGGGAAATAACGTTATAAACATCAATTTTTAATGTGAAGTGAACAAAAACTAAAACTACAATGACAACATATCGATTAATGTTAGCAAAAACAAAGTCGTTACAAACGTTTTTCTGAACGGTCTGAACAAAATGATAATCAACAACAACATTTTTGAATCGAGTTTAACAAAAAGTTATACGCGCTCTATGGGAAATAACGTTATAAACATATCTTTTTAATGCGAAGTGAACAAAAACTAAAACTACAATGACAACATATTTATTAATGTTAGCAAAAACAAAAGTAGATACAAACGTTTTTCTGATCAATCTGAACAAAATGATAATCAAAACCCGTGAGGTTAAGCGTTTAACATGTTTAGTAATTGTTCTTCGGTAAGTTCGTCCAACAAGTCCGCGGGTTGTTCATTCTTTCTTCTTAGAGGGCATAGTTCTATTTCCAAAGGCACGGTGTGTATCCCGTCCTCGAGCACTCTTCGTTTGCAATAAAAGTACGAAAATCCGCAGCGAGTCTGATTATACCTATATATTCCCGTTATTCCTTACACGGAACCCCTTGTCAAGACCCGCAGCGGCCTTTCCCGTTCGCAGAACGTTTTTGAAGAGACTCAATGGTATTTTTACTAATCTCTTCGATACGCCTTTGGAACTAAATTTATAATCCTTGATCATGACGGGCTTGGTTCGCAGCCTTTTCGGACCTAGTTTCTTGGCCTTTCGCAAGAGTTTGAAGACGGTTTGAATAGCGCTATTGGCCCGACTTAGCACGGACTTGCTTACGATGTACGTTTTTGAGCAGAGTCCGATCATATGATCGCCTTCGTACTCGATTTTAAAGAGACCGGGTACTCTCTTGTCGCAATTGGGCATGCTTCTGACAGCATTCTCTCGGGAACCAGCGGTCTCCAACGGGATTGTACTTGTCATCGCACAACCCCGTGAGTCCGCGCTGGTAGTCCGCTAATGTTTCGGGTTTTACGATCTCCCGGAGACTCGACCCCGATAAGGCCATGTAGGCGGAGTCCTGAAACGAAAAAAAAATCATAGGCAAAATCATTCAGACAACAACAAAACGATGTTTACGATATGTTTGCGAAAATGCGACCCCAAATAAAATAAAATTAAATAATGGGACAGCGGTAGTTTTTATGAATTTATTTTTCCTCATATAAGAACATATTTATTTGGTATAAGACTGGTTTATCTTTTTGAGGTAAACAATTAAAATGATATTTTGTTTCATTTAAGAATATCATTGAATGATAAAAGTTTTACCAGAATCAGTTAGATATTGGAGAACAGTTACTGTTGTGATCATCAGTGAATTCCAAGCTTTTACTTGTGAATTACTTTATAATTGAGTAGATCACTTTCACTAACAATTATCGAAATAAGAAATTACTGGGTTTGACGAACAAATTATATCAGATTTGATAATCATACCCTGGTCCATCGGTACATAACCAGACAGTACTGGATATACATTTCTTTCTTGTAGAGGAAAGTTAAATGATAATTAAATCTCATCTCATGTTAGTACAGAATTTGACATTTTACTAGTTTTAATAATGAAACCCTAGTCCATCGGTCCATTACCAGACCGTGTCCAATCAGTAACTAGACAACGCTTTAGCAGACAGTCCTTAGATTTGGTAGGGATGTTTGTTATCACATAGGCAGTGGACCCCTATTGTTTTTGAGGTCAGTAGGTTGTCAAGATCACGGTGGCCATCAATAAAATCAACAGCAGATAACTTTCCAGTTGGCCTATAGGGGCATACATGTTTTACAAACATCTCTATTTCTTCATTTAGCCTTAGCGCGGCTGACATCGAGGGATTTGAGCAAAACTGGACTTTCCCCTTCAAAATTCCTTATGAGTTAGACCAGTGCCCAAGGTTATAAACCTGAGCACGGAAACCAGTCTCAAGCTTGTGACCAGTCACAATTTCAGCCAATTAGATGCTTGAGATTTGAGACTTGTTTCCAATCTCAGTTTTATAACCTTCAGAGCAGTATTGCGCCAACCTTCCGTATGGCGTAACCCTCGTTATAGGGTCCTTCTTATAACAAAAACAGGAACAGTAAATAGCAGATTCTTCAAGGGTATATTTATACTAAATGTCAAAAACATAGAATGCATTAATTTTATTACCAAATATTTTATTTATAATTATAATAGTAGTAATCCTCGGCCCGTTCAGGAGAGTGCCTGCAGCCCTGCAGCTACACGCGTGACTGCGCACGAACAATGGGGGTGGCATGATGTCATCAGCACCACCCTATGAGTCATGCACCACCCTAGTTTCCCTATGACTCATCTGACCCTCGGCTCCACCCTAGCGGTCAATCACCCTAGGAGCCCTGGAGCCTGGAGCACGAACACAATGGGGAGGGTATCATATGTCCGTGACGTCATCAGCACCACCCTATGAGTCATGCACCACCCTAGCGGTCAATCACCCTATGAGTCATCTGCCTGCAGCCCTGCAGCCCTGTCATCAGCACCACCCTATGAGTCATGCACCACCCTAGCGGTCAATCGCCCTATGAGTATCTTCGCACCCTAGTTTAATTATTGAGTCATTCTGTTATGACATAGTATATGCACCTTTATTCCGAAGGTGACTCACTCATCAGCACCACCCTAGCGGTCATTCACCCTATGAGTATCATCGGTCGCACCCTAGTTTAATTATTGAGTCATTCTGTTATGACATAGTATATGCACCTTTATTCCGAAGGTCATAACGCACCCACGCAATTATCGTAACCGTATCTTTTATTCGTGTTATTATAACCCATTGAAAAGAACATCGAGGATACTCCGGTGTCAGTTACCTCGTGTGCGTGAAGCGTGTTAGATCAAAGATAGATAACGAAAACAACCTTCACCATCTTTAAACCAATTTACTTGTATAAACTAACGTGTTTATGAATATATTTGATTAGTTCACCTCAAATATTTTACAATCTTGTGCATCATTTCAACCGTGATTATATTTACTTAAAGATAAAAAGGGGCATATACTCGAACTCATAATTTGATTTAGTGAATAGATCTAATCCGTCATGAGACACTGTAGGTCATTGATTCTCCTGGGTCAGTAACCTCGTTGCCGAAACTTTATTAAATAAAACAGTGTAATCGCAACTTAAATCTGTAAGAGAATATCAAGATAATTATATCTTGATGACCCTGCGTTGAGGAGTTCAACATTATACAGATAGTTTAGCCACATAGAACAACCTTTAAAGTGTTTGATGCTACTGTATTCACCATCTTAAACTAATTAAATATAACTTGTATATTAACATGTTTATAATTTTGTACATATATGTGATTTGTTAATTAGTTCACCTCAATTATTTTACAATCTTGTGTATAAAATAATTTTAACCGTGATTATATTCACTTAAAATCGGATTTCATTTTATTTTAAGTTTGTCCAGTGAAAGAGCTCCGAGTTCATTTACCTCGTGTGCGTGAAGCGTTTTAGATCAAAGATAGATAACGAAAATATGTCAACAAGCTTCAAAGCGTTAAATTATTAATAAAATCACCTAAAATTCAGCCTTTCATTTCATTTAGTGAATAGAACCGAATGCAAAATACGTAATCTAATCGGGTGACTTAAATAACTTTTGTTATGTCTCTAAAGGATACAACCGTATTACCGCATGAACTATGTAAACAAATTTTCCGCGATTTAGTTAAGAAACCCTAGATATCGTTAAAAACATTTTGGACTATGAACTTTACACCGTAGTTTTGAATTACATTATGCCTGAGGATTGTTACGTTACACTGAAAGGGGAAGAAAATATTAAAGAATGGTTATCTCGAACGCAAACGTTCCAGAATTTCAAAGATCTGGTTGAAAAAGCGGTTTAACTCGGTGACTGCAACATCCATCTAGATGCAGTTAATGCTAGAGATTGGCACCAGTATGTTTGCGAAAATGTTAGGGTGTATGACTCGGTCACGGACTGGATAAGAGGCGGCGGTTTTTTACTTACACAAGGCGCTGGGCATGCTTAAATCAATCCGAAGATAGGAGAGAGGATACGTGGCGTTTGCTCGCATTAACATGATTCACACCTTTCACTATTTGATTAGTTAAATATTGCTATATGTTGTATGCGAAATAATTAAAATATAATATTGACTATATAAAACAGAAAGGTGTCGTAATATATCAATTATTGACTGTTTGGGTGTCGAAGAGTCAAGACGCGCGTTAGAAACAAGGACTTATTAATATATTGGATTACAAAGACATTACGAGGATACGTGAGAAGAAGATGAAAAGGATCAGGAATGAAAACGGACAGAGACCACAGTCTGAATTTTATGTTAAAATGGTTTTACCGGCAGAGCAGACAACCGCTATAGCTAAAAGTATGCTCGAACGTCAAGCTAAACCTAACGATATATCAATTATAGGACAGAAAAAAATACAAACCACCAGTGAAAAACGCCAGAATTCAAAAATACGTAAAAAAGGCGGTTTGAGCAAGTCACCAAGACAGGAACCGCCCTCTGTTGGAAGAAAAAGAAAAGAGAACGCAGGTGAACTCGGCGACATCGTAATTATAGGACGAGTATTAAGTTGAATGCTGCCCTCACATCTTCTCATTCTTGTTTGAGACGTTGAAGAAGATGTATCGGTGCGATATTTGTTCGAAAACCTTTGGGAGAAAGGATAATATGTTACGTCATAAACATTTAGCGCATTCAGATATGGATTCGGATGAAGACGTATCAGTGGATCGGGATATTTTTGGACCCATAGACGACAATGAGTCAAGTCACAGTGACAGTGATGACGATACATCTGTCACTTCGGAGGAGCCTTTGGAGATCGATCCTTGGAGATACATTGTAGAACAAGCGTATCAAAAGTGCCAGTCGGAGTATGAATCTACGGTTAATGAGCTTATGGAGAAAGATGCCTACATCAGTGAATCTGAAGCCAAAGAAAACGTTTTCAGAAGTATGAAAAGCACCTACAGGAGAGCAATAATGAACTGCCTTGCGAAAGAATTGATTTGGTTTGATTCCATGAAAAACGATCCTATCTACAAATCTATAAAGAAAACAATCACTCAGCTGATTGATACAGATGGGTACGACAAGGACGAAGCTTTTAAATACGGCATACTCAAGCGACAGTTTCTTTTTGACAAGGTCCTAGAAACATACCAAATTCCAAAGCTGGAAAAAGAGGATGCCATGGAACAAGACGATCAATCTGAATGAGAGTGTAAAACTTGATGCAGACAGTTGCGGTCGCTATAGGACGATCGCGAGTATTTCATGATAAATAAAACGTTTAAATGAATTGAGTGCAAGGGTTCATCGTGTCTTGTTTTTAAACATTGTCACGAGACTGACAGACGTCATCGTTGAAAACATGGAATGTCGATGCGTGTAAAGTTGTATACATGTATAGTATAAGTATTCGTGGATTGCTACTAAATAAATCTTTAGAGAAATTTTACGTGACAATAATGACAATTCATCTTACTTTATAGTAGCTTGTACTATTATTATCCGTTAAAATGTGAAAATACATAGAAATTGTTGAGATGTAAATGCTACAATTATGATACGAATAAAATCAATGAAACCATCTTTTTGTTGAGTCTATTCTATATCTCAATTAATCACTTTCTTTTTTACCGACACGAGCGTAACTCAGATACTTACCCAACAATCATTAAGTTAATACCCATACATCTCTCACACTCCTCATGCCTCTCTTTCATTCCTTATACCTCCTCATTCACACCACTTTCATTTTTCATGCCTCCTCATTCACTCCTCACGCCCCCTCATTCACTCCTCACGCCTCCTCATTGACTCATCATGCCTCCTCTTTCACTCCTTATGCCTCCTCATGACTCCTCATTCACTCCGCATGCCTCCTCATTTACTCCTCATGCCTCCTCTTTCACTCCTCATGCCTCCTCATTCACTCCTCATGCCTCCCCATTCACTACTCATGCCTCCTCATTCACTATTCTTTCACTCCTCATCCCGCCTCATTACTCCTCATTCACTCCTCATGCCTCCTCTTTCACTCCTCATGCCTCCTCTTTCACTCCTCATGCCTCCTCATTCACTCCTCATGCCTCCTCATTCACTCCTCATGCCTCCTCTTTCACTCCTCATGCCTCCTCTTTCACTGCTCATACCTCCTCAGTCACTCCTCATACCTCCTCACTCACTCCTCTTGCCTCCTTTTTCACTCCTCATACGCCTCCATGCGCTTAATATAATTGACTATAGACCCATTGGAGACCATTGCCAGAAACAGTCACATGCAATGGTCTCCATGAGTCTATAGTCAATTATATTAAGCGTATGGAGGCGTATGAGGAGTGAAAAAGGAGGCAAGAGGAGTGAGTGAGGAGGTATGAGGAGTGACTGAGGAGGTATGAGCAGTGAAAGAGGAGGCATGAGGAGTGAAAGAGGAGGCATGAGGAGTGAATGAGGAGGCATGAGGAGTGAATGAGGAGGCATGAGGAGTGAAAGAGGAGGCATGAGGAGTGAAAGAGGAGGCATGAGGAGTGAATGAGGGGTAATGAGGCGGGATGAGGAGTGAAAGAAGAGTGAATGAGGAGGCATGAGTAGTGAATGGGGAGGCATGAGGAGTGAATGAGGAGGCATGAGGAGTGAAAGAGGAGGCATGAGGAGTAAATGAGGAGGCATGCGGAGTGAATGAGGAGTCATGAGGAGGCATAAGGAGTGAAAGAGGAGGCATGATGAGTCAATGAGGAGGCGTGAGGAGTGAATGAGGGGGCGTGAGGAGTGAATGAGGAGGCATGAAAAATGAAAGTGGTGTGAATGAGGAGGTATAAGGAATGAAAGAGAGGCATGAGGAGTGTGAGAGATGTATGGGTATTAACTTAATGATTGTTGGGTAAGTATCTGAGTTACGCTCGTGTCGGTAAAAAAGAAAGTGATTAATTGAGATATAGAATAGACTCAACAAAAAGATGGTTTCATTGATTTTATTCGTATCATAATTGTAGCATTTACATCTCAACAATTTCTATGTATTTTCACATTTTAACGGATAATAATAGTACAAGCTACTATAAAGTAAGATGAATTGTCATTATTGTCACGTAAAATTTCTCTAAAGATTTATTTAGTAGCAATCCACGAATACTTATACTATACATGTATACAACTTTACACGCATCGACATTCCATGTTTTCAACGATGACGTCTGTCAGTCTCGTGATAATGTTTAAAAACAAGACACGATGAACCCTTGCACTCAATTCATTTAAACGTTTTATTTATCATGAAATACTCGCGATCGTCCTATAGCGACCGCAACTGTCTGCATCAAGTTTAACACTCTCATTCAGATTGATCGTCTTGTTCCATGGCATCCTCTTTTTCCAGCTTTGGAATTTGGTATGTTTCTAGGACCTTGTCAAAAAGAAACTGTCGCTTGAGTATGCCGTATTTAAAAGCTTCGTCCTTGTCGTACCCATCTGTATCAATCAGCTGAGTGATTGTTTTCTTTATAGATTTGTAGATAGGATCGTTTTTCATGGAATCAAACCAAATCAATTCTTTCGCAAGGCAGTTCATTATTGCTCTCCTGTAGGTGCTTTTCATACTTCTGAAAACGTTTTCTTTGGCTTCAGATTCACTGATGTAGGCATCTTTCTCCATAAGCTCATTAACCGTAGATTCATACTCCGACTGGCACTTTTGATACGCTTGTTCTACAATGTATCTCCAAGGATCGATCTCCAAAGGCTCCTCCGAAGTGACAGATGTATCGTCATCACTGTCACTGTGACTTGACTTATTGTCGTCTATGGGTCCAAAAATATCCCGATCCACTGATACGTCTTCATCCGAATCCATATCTGAATGCGCTAAATGTTTATGACGTAACATATTATCCTTTCTCCCAAAGGTTTTCGAACAAATATCGCACCGATACATCTTCTTCAACGTCTCAAACAAGAATGAGAAGATGTGAGGGCAGCATTCAACTTAATACTCGTCCTATAATTACGATGTCGCCGAGTTCACCTGCGTTCTCTTTTCTTTTTCTTCCAACAGAGGGCGGTTCCTGTCTTGGTGACTTGCTCAAACCGCCTTTTTACGTATTTTTGAATTCTGGCGTTTTTCACTGGTGGTTTGTATTTTTTTCTGTCCTATAATTGATATATCGTTAGGTTTAGCTTGACGTTCGAGCATACTTTTAGCTATAGCGGTTGTCTGCTCTGCCGGTAAAACCATTTTAACATAAAATTCAGACTGTGGTCTCTGTCCGTTTTCATTCCTGATCCTTTTCATCTTCTTCTCACGTATCCTCGTAATGTCTTTGTAATCCAATATATTAATAAGTCCTTGTTTCTAACGCGCGTCTTGACTCTTCGACACCCAAACAGTCAATAATTGATATATTACGACACCTTTCTGTTTTATATAGTCAATATTATATTTTAATTATTTCGCATACAACATATAGCAATATTTAACTAATCAAATAGTGAAAGGTGTGAATCATGTTAATGCGAGCAAACGCCACGTATCCTCTCTCCTATCTTCGGATTGATTTAAGCATGCCCAGCGCCTTGTGTAAGTAAAACACCGCCGCCTCTTATCCAGTCCGTGACCGAGTCATACACCCTAACATTTTCGCAAACATACTGATGCCAATCTCTAGCATTAACTGCATCTAGATGGATGTTGCAGTCACCGAGTTAAACCGCTTTTTCAACCAGATCTTTGAAATTCTGGAACGTTTGCGTTCGAGATAACCATTCTTTAATATTTTCTTCCCCTTTCAGTGTAACGTAACAATCCTCAGGCATAATGTAATTCAAAACTACGGTGTAAAGTTCATAGTCCAAAATGTTTTTAACGATATCTAGGGTTTCTTAACTAAATCGCGGAAAATTTGTTTACATAGTTCATGCGGTAATACGGTTGTATCCTTTAGAGACATAACAAAAGTTATTTAAGTCACCCGATTAGATTACGTATTTTGCATTCGGTTCTATTCACTAAATGAAATGAAAGGCTGAATTTTAGGTGATTTTATTAATAATTTAACGCTTTGAAGCTTGTTGACATATTTTCGTTATCTATCTTTGATCTAAAACGCTTCACGCACACGAGGTAAATGAACTCGGAGCTCTTTCACTGGACAAACTTAAAATAAAATGAAATCCGATTTTAAGTGAATATAATCACGGTTAAAATTATTTTATACACAAGATTGTAAAATAATTGAGGTGAACTAATTAACAAATCACATATATGTACAAAATTATAAACATGTTAATATACAAGTTATATTTAATTAGTTTAAGATGGTGAATACAGTAGCATCAAACACTTTAAAGGTTGTTCTATGTGGCTAAACTATCTGTATAATGTTGAACTCCTCAACGCAGGGTCATCAAGATATAATTATCTTGATATTCTCTTACAGATTTAAGTTGCGATTACACTGTTTTATTTAATAAAGTTTCGGCAACGAGGTTACTGACCCAGGAGAATCAATGACCTACAGTGTCTCATGACGGATTAGATCTATTCACTAAATCAAATTATGAGTTCGAGTATATGCCCCTTTTTATCTTTAAGTAAATATAATCACGGTTGAAATGATGCACAAGATTGTAAAATATTTGAGGTGAACTAATCAAATATATTCATAAACACGTTAGTTTATACAAGTAAATTGGTTTAAAGATGGTGAAGGTTGTTTTCGTTATCTATCTTTGATCTAACACGCTTCACGCACACGAGGTAACTGACACCGGAGTATCCTCGATGTTCTTTTCAATGGGTTATAATAACACGAATAAAAGATACGGTTACGATAATTGCGTGGGTGCGTTATGACCTTCGGAATAAAGGTGCATATACTATGTCATAACAGAATGACTCAATAATTAAACTAGGGTGCGACCGATGATACTCATAGGGTGAATGACCGCTAGGGTGGTGCTGATGAGTGAGTCACCTTCGGAATAAAGGTGCATATACTATGTCATAACAGAATGACTCAATAATTAAACTAGGGTGCGAAGATACTCATAGGGCGATTGACCGCTAGGGTGGTGCATGACTCATAGGGTGGTGCTGATGACAGGGCTGCAGGGCTGCAGGCAGATGACTCATAGGGTGATTGACCGCTAGGGTGGTGCATGACTCATAGGGTGGTGCTGATGACGTCACGGACATATGATACCCTCCCCATTGTGTTCGTGCTCCAGGCTCCAGGGCTCCTAGGGTGATTGACCGCTAGGGTGGAGCCGAGGGTCAGATGAGTCATAGGGAAACTAGGGTGGTGCATGACTCATAGGGTGGTGCTGATGACATCATGCCACCCCCATTGTTCGTGCGCAGTCACGCGTGTAGCTGCAGGGCTGCAGGCACTCTCCTGAACGGGCCGAGGAATACTACTTATAATTGATGTTTACATAATTATACTGCCTCTAAATATTATCACCACAATAAATTACTGGCCTTAAAGGATAGAAATAGAAATGTTCTGAGTATGGTAGGACAGATTACCAGTTGAGACAAACAACACCTGGAATCACACCCCTAAAAATAACTCCCTTTTATTTATACAAAAAAGCATGAAAACTAACTAGTGACAAAAACAAAGCTTTCTAAAAAGCAAATTTAAAGCTTTCCTTTTTTGTACAAACTTTATTATTGGTTTAAGTGTTGTGCACCGACATTTATTAATCAAAACATTCAAGCAATCAGCTTATATAAACATAGATCTACATGA
>JAZAYU010000742.1:0-142427 GCA_038501625.1 Corbicula japonica | reverse complement strand
TAGGCACGATTAAGAATCCAACATCTGATTATATTTTCATCAACTGCTTCATACCACTGACTTGTATGCAAAATTTTAATGATTTTCACCGTGTAGTTTTTGAGATTTTTAGCTTTTTTTATTTAAAAAAGTGAGAAAAAAACGTGTAAGTATCCAAATTCTTTAATCGGTGACAAAATTTTTTGTTATTGATAAATTCAACCCTAATTTTTTACAGTTTATCCAAACTATGGTATATTTTACTAAACCAATTTAAGATATAATATATAAATACAGAATTTATCTTAAAATGACATTTTTTGACCAAATAAATTTAAAAAATGCATTTTTTTATATTTCGCGAGACTAAATTAATGAAAATTGTGCAAAATCCTGATTGGTGCAATATACCAAACTTTACCATTTTTAACTATATACCTTAAACAAAATTTAAACAAAATTTCAGAGAAGTTTACCGTCCAGTTTTAGAAATTTTCAAATTGATGACTTGAATAAACACTATTCTGATAGCGAATTCCCCTTTAATCTTGATTATTTTACTTATTTTAGTATAAATCATGAGAATTTTATATTCAATGACAGAATTACACAGGAAAAAAAGATATATTCCAATTATTTAAGCTCTAGGCTTACAAAAAAATTAGCTTCCAGTCCTCTTGCATGACAGAAATATACCCTAATTTACTACTATAGTTACCTCCCTTGGATACTCTTCTGGATAAAGGTATTCATTACACAGCTCTTACCTTAAGCACATTTTAAACTGGGGTTCCTTTAAACTCGATAGTGATTCAGGTGTTTATGACACCCCAAACATATACATGAACAAAAGTATCAATAACTTACACTTAATTTATTCTTGTAGGGTTTTTGGAGGGTTTACACAACCCATCCCATACACCCCTGATCCCACACCCATCTACCAACTATCCCTGCTGACCTCAAACCCCCACCTTTAACCACTCAACACCCAAATATCCCATTTTTGTCATTTGTTTATACCTTTGATACAGTACAGTACAGTACAGTACAGTACAGCACAGCACAGCATAGCACTGCACAGCACAGCACTGCACAGCACAGCACAGTGTATAGTGTATAGTGTAGTGTAATGTAGCGTAGCGTAGCGTAGCGTAGCGTAGCATAGTGTAGTATAGCATAGTATATCATAGTATAGTATAGTATTGCATAGTATAGCATAGCATGGCATAGCATAGCATAGCATAGCACAGCACAGCACAGCACAGCACAGTACAGTACAGTACAGTACAGTACAGTACAGTACAGTACAGTACAGTACAGTTCATTATAGTTGAATTATTGTTTTGTTTTGCTTCGTTTTTGTGTTTGATTGCAAATAGATTTTAGGGAATTTTTTTCGTCTAACTATTTTCTTCACTATTTGAACTTTTCTTAATATATGTAAAATAAATATACAGTAATAATACCTTTTCTCCTTTTTATCTATAACATAGCAGTGACGAAAGGAGCAACCCCTTATATTAAAATACATACACTGTATTTCCGATAATTATTTTTGTTGAATTCAAAACATTTTTGCAGGTGTATCAAGATATGTCGAGACTGGTTGTGTCATGTTTTTATCTCTTGCCCAGCTTTTTGAGTCAACAGATTTCGGATAGTGGTTGGAATCGGTGAGAAATTTTCATTAATTCATCGCCAACACTAAAAGGCACTTATCAGATACGACGCAAAATTGTCCCAGGCACACGGAAATATGGATCAGTCACCTCCATAAAAGACTTACTCTTGTTGAATTGCTCTGTCCTTTTCTCACATGTCACTTCTGGGTTTTATTACGAAACCTTTATCGAAATCTCATTAGTAAGTTAAGTTGGATGGAAAATTATCGGAGAAAATCAATCCGAAGCAATATACCATGCAGGGAGCCAAACTTTCGGTGACCCTATATAAAGCTCCTGGATCTTGTCACGGAAAGTGGCTTAGGTGAACATATTGCTCTATTCTAATGTCTAGTGGCTACATGCGCGGATGATATAGCAATTCTTGCAAACAACGCATATTAACTTCAAGCAACTCTAAATCTAGTAGACATTTGTACAAAGAGAGACCTTTAAAATTTCATCCTGATAATCCTCCTTTACAGATAACGATGAACAAGCAGTTCATACAAATCACCGATAGTGCCAAACACATAGACAGGCAATTAATGCACTCTTGGTTCCTAGTTTCCTGGTTTATATGCAAGGAAGGGATTCTCACCTCTGCGCTTCATATATGGAAGAAGTTTGCCATACCAAAAAATATATGTATGGTAACAATGTCTTGGACCATACTAAAAGTGATATATTCAAGCTGGAGACTTTACAAAGGAGGATCTTGCGACATAATGAAAATCCACCAAATAAGATCCACGCGGAAAATAAACTGTGAAAAGGCTTTAACTTCTGGCAAGAACAGTGGAAGGAAGATACCATACAAAGGAATGCTGTTCATAATCCTTATAATATTTAGAGTTTAGTTGGACTACATCCCCACAACGTCAGAAAAATTAAAAAAAGACTTCTAACTGGAATATTCAGGCGAATAAAAAAATAAATAACCAAATATCCCTCTGTGTTACAAAGAGGACAAAAGAGTTAAACACTTCATTTTACATTATTACAAGCAACAAGGGAAATGCCACTAGGTAAATTTCATAATATATTTGAGCATAAGAAGCAATGCACTTAAAAACTGAGCCGGAATCAATAGCTGTTAAACCAATTTATACTGCATTGCACTTTCCAGCGGTTATCAACGTTCTAAAACCACCAGCCAGTGCCTCAAGGATATACAATGCTGCTATATTATCTACACTAAAAAAGAAAGCGACCGATAAAAAATGACATTTATAAATTAGATAACAACAAGACTTAATAAATAGGTTAAGTATATAAGCGTCATAAATTCAAACAACAACGAGCTACAAACTTTAAAATCTTTGTCTATTGTGTTATAAATAAAGGTGATCGGGGTATTGGACAATGGACTATAGAATAATAATGAGGATGCTAACGTGTTCTCCGCAGCAAATTTGACAGTTTATCACAAGCTCTGTATGACTTACATTGGCCTCCTATCAAAGCTAGAATAAATTTTAAACTAATGACAAAGTTTGTTTCAGGAAGACGGGGTTTAAGCTCTGCAAATTGTGGGACATTATATAACATTCCGTTTAATAAAAGAAAGACTTTCAGTGTCAGAAGTTTCTGTACCGTCGGCCCAATGCTATGGAACAGTCTGCCATTAGATGTGCGACAATCAGAATCCTCAGATGTTGTTTTTTTTCAGAAGCGTTTAAAGACAAATTACTTCCACAATTTTAATTCACTGTTTTAAAATGGGGAAGTACGCATACTTTAAAAAATCAAAGAGCTTGTACTGCTGTGCATATAATTGTAAGATTTTTTCATGTAATATTTTAACATCTTAGATTAGTGAGTTTTTACTTGGTGCAAAATTAATTTCTGTATTAATTTTATTGTATTTTATTTGATGTCTCGTTTGATTTAATTAGGTATTGTACGCCATTGAATACTAGATGTTTTTGTGAAAAACGCATGTCTCCCCCCTGCGCCCTATTGAAGGAAGGCCAAGGAAGAAATATCACCTTTTTGAAGCGGAAGCCTGTGTCATTTATTATGGTATAAAGAACATGCACATATATATAAATTAACATATGTATGGTCAAAGACCCCAAAATCAATAGGAGTCCTCTACTCAACAAGGACATCCATCGTATAAAATTTGAAGGCTCTGGGTGAAATAGAACTCCTGTTATTGAGCGGAAACGGTTTTCACTCTTCAGGCCCCTGTGCCCTTGACCTTTGACCTACTGACCCCCAATTCAATAGGGTTCTTCTACTCAATAAGGGCTATCACCCTATGACGTTTGAATGCTCTGGGTCAAACAGTACTCCAGTTATTGAGCGGAAACGGTTTTCACACTTCGGGACCCAGTGACCTTGACCTTTGACCTACTGACCCCAAAATCAATAGAAGTCCTCTACTCAATAAGGACATCGATCGTATGAAGTTTGAAGGCTCTGGATGTAAAAGAACTGCTGGTATTGAGCGAAAACGGTTTTCATTCTTCAGGCCATGTGACCTTGACATTTGACCTACTGACCCCCAAACCAATAGGGTTCTTTTACTTAATAAGGGCTATCACCCTATGAAGTTTGAATGCTCTGGGTCAAAGAGTACTCGAGTTATTGAGCGGAAACGGTTTACTCTCTTCGGGCCCCTGTGACCTTGACCTTTGACCTACTGACTCCAAAATCAATAGGGTTCTTCTACTCAATAAGGGCCATCACCCTGTGAAGTTTGAATGCTGTGTGTCAAACGGTACTCCAGTATTGAGCGGAAACGAAGTGTGACGGTCGGACAGACGGACTGACGGGCAGACGGACAGGTCAAAAACAATATGTCTCCCCCAGAGGAGGGGGGAGACATAATTATGTCGAAAACTTGAAAAGTGTTCATTTCGACAAGTATGCATCACACAGAAAAGCCCATGATCATACCCAGACACCCAGAACCCCTGAATTATCTATTCGATCCCCTGTGACCTTGACCTTTGACCTTCTGGCCCCAAAATCAATAGGTTTCTTCTACTCAATAAGTGCCATCACCCTGTGAAGTTTGAATGCTGTGGGTCAAACGGTACTCCAGTTATTGAGCGGAAACGAAGTGTGACAGACGGACTGACGGACAGACGGACAGGGCAAAAACAATTTGTCTTCCCCAGAGGGTGGGGAGACATAATAATACTGTACACGTAAGAAAAGGCGTTTAATCAAATAAAGTAGTTCCAGTTTGTTTCGGTTTCAGAATAGTTAGTTCATCAAACCCATTAAGGTAATTCATACTTCCAGATAGTACAGTTGTACTAATGATGAGCTGTGAAAATTAAATTTTCATTTTTTCAACAATTTTCAAACAAACTGTTATTATATTGTTACAAACAGATGAATATTGATAATAACAGGAGACAATTGTTGAAAACAAAAAGAATTTTGTTAGAAAAGTAATAAAATGTGGTACCTGCTATGTTGTCTAATCCGCGTGTCAAAATAAAGCACTTTCCGCTCAAATATATCAGAAATAATTAATCACAATATCCAGTTCAATGTTCCATCTAGGGTCAACCAGTGTTACTTTTTCAAAATAACTTGAAAATATTGCTCTTATAAATCAAAATCCAAACACATCATCCTTTGTCTCATGAGGTCACCCACCCATGCAAAAAGCATGCAAATCATGCCACTTGTGTTTACCTGTAGAACAGTTTAATCTCTACATGTATAACAGTGTAAATCTTGTGTGATGGTATTTGTGCAGTGTTTTAAAATTCATTATAGTCAATGTTTAAAAAGTTATTTTGAAAAATTAACACTGGATGGCCCTAGAGGGAACATTTAACTGGATATTGTAAATAATTGTTTGGGATTTATTTGAGTGGAAAATGCTTTATATTGACACCCGGATTAGACAACATAGCAGGTACCACATTTTATTATTTTTCTAACAAACTTCATTTATTTTTTTCAACAATTGTCTCCTGTTATTATCAATATTCATCTGTTTGTAACAATATGATATCGAGCTCTAGCTCGAAGCGTCCCGAGCGTTAAGCTCGTCTTAAGGTCGCAGGAATGCCCATTCACTAACAAGTTTTTTTCGATGTCACGGAAGTTTGCTCTGGTTACCAGCTGTGCAAAGCTTAAGGCAATGTAAACACGGGAAAAAACCTGACCGGTAAAAACTTACGGCAAAGTATTGTTTTGACAAATTTTGTTTATTGGCCTTATTTTTATAAATCGCTTATTGCAAAATATCTTTAAAAATTAAAATTTATTATTCGTTAGCATTATTATCGGACTAGCATTTTGGAAAGCAAAAAAATAAATCGTTAGTTTAGAGAGTAGGTTGTCGTTCGTTGTAACCAATAGCAATACTAGCAATCGGCCATTTCCAGACTTAGGAAATCAAGTTGAAAACTACTGAATGGTAGCTTGTCAGTGGATTATTAGGCCTTTAAATTCAATGGAGCATAAGGCCCAGTGACGGAAAAATCAGATGCATGGAGTTTTTCTTGAAAACAAGATGTAAGGCTGGTGAGAACCAACTTTTATGTGAAGTTGAATTGTGAAATGGACCTCGCAATGTTCAGTCACTCACAGTGTGAGACACCCAGAGCTTAGCGTAGACCAGCGCCACAATTCAGTTTTGTATCGTATACCGTCCAGTTTTCAGTAGCGTCCTATTTTCGTTATAGGTTGATTTTTTGCTATGCACATCACAGAAACACTTTGGAACGTCATAGCTTTCTGTGGTAAGCTGCCATGTCTGACATACGGCACAAAACAAGTGCAAATCAGATTAGAAACATAATTTTTATGTTAAGTTACAATTGACCATATAATTTTGTAACACTTTTTTGGTGATTCAGCAAAACGTAATGTTTCCAATAGAAAACTAATAGTCTGAACGAAAACTCAAAAGGGGCTACCCTGTTAAGGTCTGCTGCATAAAGTTGCATGATGCCATGTGAATTATAATCCTGTACTATAAATGTTTTTGTGTGTCTTGAACCAGTTAACGGAAATAGGACGAAAATATCACTGCATTAGGTCTTTTCTTTTCTTTGAGTTCAAATGAATGAACAAATGAATAAAAATTGTATTAATATTTAGAAGGATAAACAAATTTAATGTAAGTTATGGTTTTATCTAAGTTGCTGTTTATTTACATGACGGAAATCAAGTTAATCTCTTACTATACTGAAAACTGGTCGGACGATGCTATAAGAGTTTTTTGTCACAGGTCATGTTCGTCATTCAGGCATGTGAGCCCATGGTAGTCGAAGATATTGTTTGTGAAATAGCTGAAAACTGAACACGAGGTAGGCCTATGAGATTTCTTTTATAATTTTTATAAAACACATGACACAAGAGCAAATCTACACCACAGAGTCTTTTAAGACTGATCCTGTTTTCTAAAAACATTGAAGAAACTGGCCGCCCCCGCCCTACCCATCCCCATCCCCCCCCCCCCGCCAAAAAAATGAGGGTCTACTCTGGGTCTACACTGCATAAACATAATGTTTATGTTTATTGTTTTGGTTGATAGATTGGGATCGTTATCAGTCTATCCACACCAAATTTACGATCAAATACCATGGATTTGGTATATGGATTACAGTCAATAGGCCACAAACAAGTCAAATGGGCCACACATTATTTTGAAAAGCTCAAATAGGCCACAAAAATAGGCCACATTTTTATTTTATTTATAAAGATTTTATTATCATTGTGTTAATATGTTCTATGTCAGTTTATGATGTTTTATAAAATATTTTTCAACAAGTTGCTTCGTTGATTGGACATTTTGTACAAAGCAACATACATGTACTTTTTCCAGATTTATGTCCAAGACTATCATGACTAAACAGCAGGGAAAACAATTGACAAAATGTTGCAACAAAAGAAAAGAACATTATAATTATTTCTTTTTTTGTGATAGCAATTTAAACAAAAAAACATTAACATAGATAAATATAAAAATGTTTTATATGAACAAAATAAGTTCTATCAGAACTACAATTTACATCATTTATGTGACAATATGCTCTTTTGATCTATGACCTTAGTCTACACAAGTCACTAAGTCTTGCTCTACACTAGCACAGAATCTTATATTGATGCAGTTGCAACATAAGCTGTGTATTTTGCATTGTCCAACATGGAAATTGGTTTTGAAATAAATTTATTTATTTATTTAATATGACACCTTTGAATTTGCATTAGCACCTCTGACTGATACTGGAAGTATTGTAAATTGTGGGTAGGTGTAGGGAACAGAGTATGACTATAACACAAATTAATTTACTTTTTGATGACAGTCCAATTTTTATGACAGTCCAAATTTTAAAGCAAAAATGACAATCAGATGATGTTTTTATTTGTTCTTGAGTTTCAGGATGACGAGCACAATATTTTAGATATCAATTTAACAATGATACTATTTTTTAAAAGCTTATGTAAATCTAATAACAAAACTAACTCTTTACAGTGATTGTCATATACACTTGACTTACAAGTACTACCTGAAATGACTTGTGGCCTATTTGACATTATACGTCAAAAATCACATTATTATATCATGCATGAGTAAGCAAACAAATGTTAGACACACTTTTTTTACATATTCGGCCAAATACATGACAGATTGTCCTAAATGTATGAACTTTCAGGTTTTATAAATTTTATAGACAATCATTTGCTTAAAGTAACTACTGATTAAAACCATTTTAATTTTAATACACAGTAATATGAGATTTTAAATAAAAGAGAAATTTACCCTTTTACTCCACAGACATGCCTTTTTACCCATATGAGACCAGTGTAGATCCAGATCAGCTGGCACATCTGTGCAATCTGATCAGGATCTGCACTGTTCACTTTTTGGTCAGAAATAACCTAATGATTTAAACAAGTGAACATTGCAGATCCTGATCAGACACCATGGATGTGCTGGCTGATCTGAATCTACACAGTTCTTTCATGCCATAAAGGTGTGTACATGGAGGAAAGGGTTAATCTCCACATAATATTATCAGTTATCAGTTGGGACCAAAATGTTTGACCAGAAAGCAGACTACATGTGTATCAAATATTAAGTTAGTGCTCATTTTGGGAATAAAAAGTGTTCTATTATTACTATTTTTTTCTGCCATGTGCACATTTCAACATGATTTCATAATCAAAATATGTATGTGAGGTACATGTATAATCAAATACACTATTTACAAGGTGTCTGTTTTGTTTTGTTGTGGGTTTTTTTTGCAAATTTTGTTAAATATGCATGGTGTCACTAAATTTGCTCAGCATCAAAAAGTTGTGTTTTAGAAAATAAAAAAATCAAAGCTTTTATAATCATTTAAATTGTTGAAACAAAAATGTAGATTGCTGTGAAGAGGAAGAAAAACATTTCTTGCCATGTCAGTGGGTTTTTGGCCTCTTTAAATACACGTGAAAATCTGAAAAATACTGGTACTTGGATCTGCTTAAGCTGGACTTTTACACAGAAAACTTTTTTTCAGAGAAATTTACCTATTTTACAGTAGTGATGCCTACTTTTCTGCAATAAAAAATACAAAATCAAGAAAATACCAACTGGACTGAGCTTCAGAACTTGAAATTCACATTTTCCAGTATATATATTACATGTATAAAATACTTACCAGACAGAGATCCAAAAGTGGTTATGAATTATGGCATTTTTATTTCCAATTGATGTGTTCCAGGTTTACATTTTTTACAATAATCTGAGTTCTCTTAGCATTGTCATACATTTTAAAAAATGGACCAACAACATTTTTAATGCATGATTTGATTGGCAACAGCAATTCATTTGGTAAAGAAAATAGATATAAAGAAGCATTTTGTTTCAAATCAGTTACTAAGACCTGTTAAGGAGTGTTACATATGGATAATCAGACTACATGACATTGTACATGTTTATTATGCCCCCACAAAGTGGGAGGCATATAGAGTTGCACTCGTACGTCCGTACGTCCGTACGTCCCCAAATCTTGTGGCATCAACTCCTCCTAAACTATAAGGCGGATTTCTTTCAAACTTGCATAGATGATCAAGCAGGATAGGTAGATGACCGTAAAGAAAGGATTTTTTCCTGCGACCATTTTTACCAGAGTTATGGCCCTTTGTTAATTTCAGTTATAAAATCTTGTGGCGTCAACTCCTCCTAAACTACAAGGCAGATTTCTTGCGAACTTGCACAGATGATGAAGCAGGATGTGTAGATGATCGTAAAGAAAGGATTTTTTCCTGCGACCATTTTTACCAGAGTTATGGCCCTTTGTTAATTTCAGTAATTAAATCTTGTGGCATCAACTCCTCCAAAACTACAAGGCAGATTTCTTGCAAACTTGCACAGATGATGAAGCAGGATGTGTAGATAATCGTGAAGAAAGGATTTCTTCCTGCGACCATTTTTACCAGAGTTATGGCCCTTTGTTATATTCATTAATTAAATCTTGTGGCGTCAACTCCTCCAAAACTATAAGGCAGATTTCTTGCGAACTTGCACAGATGATGAAGCAGGATGTGTAGATGATCGTGAAGAAAGGATTTTTTCCTGCGACTATTTTTACCAGAGTTATGGCCCTTTGTTTTTTTTTCAGTAATAATATCGTGTGGCATCAACTCCTCATTTACTTTTGGACAGATTTCTTTCTAACTTGCACACATGATCAAGATGGCTGGGTAGATGATCATAAAAAAAAGATTTTTTTCTGCTGCCATTTTTACCACAGTTATGGCCCTTTGTTTATTTCACTTACAAAATTTTGTGGCATCAACTTCACATTTTCTAATTGGCTGATTTCTTTCAAACTTGCACAGATGATTAGACATGATGTGAAGATTGTTGTAAAGGACATTGTCTTGCAACAATTTTCACCACAGTTATGGCCTTTTGTTTATGTTAGTTATTAAATTTTGTGGCACTTACTCCTCATTTACTAATCATGATCACCACATGTTGTTAATACCTGGTACAAAATTTTGTAACAAATGTTATTGTAGCCGTGGGGGCATCAGAACAGTCTAGTTTTTAATTGATTGAGATTATTTCATCTATTTTGGCACAATAGCTGAACTATTTTTCAACTTAAATGAGTAACTCTATCATGCACATTCAAGTAACTTGGCTCAATTATTTACCATATTGTCACAATATTTTTCACACAGCATCTATAGCTTCAATATCACTGTTGTTGATAACTGAAATTCCTATGGCATTGTCATTCCTGCTGATATTTTCAAGTGACTTTGCACAAATATGCCCCAAAATCTAAATGATGTATTACACTATATATTGAAGTCTCCATGTGGAGTTAATGTGATGTATTTAAAAACAGTACTTTTTAGGTCTAGATTATAACTTAATGCATATACATGCATATATATTTTTGAATAGCATGGCACAATTTTGTGCAATTACAAGTTACAAATTCAAGTTTAATCAAGGTAACATTCTAAAAAATAAAAATTTATATTTCAGTCAATAATAAATCACGCACAATGTGACACAATTATTATAAATTACATGTATCAATAAAGAATTTATCAATATTCAATATTGCGTTAATCGAGGTAATGGAAAACATTTGGGTTGTAAAATTTAAGCAAGAAGCCATTATGTTTTACACATTAAAACCCAAATGTTTAGTAAAAGTCAGATTGCAAGTTGTGCAGCTGAATTCAGAGAAAGTTGATGCAGACTTAAATTCTTTCCAAAAATCACATACTTATATCATGCATGAGTAGGCTAACAAATGTTAGACACAATTTATTTTTTAATATTTTGGCCAAATACATGACAAAATAAAACATTATCCGAGATTATTACAGCTAGAGCTCGATAACAGGCAGTGCCTTAGTTCATATTAACAGTTTGTTTGGAAATTGTTGAAAAAATGAAAATTTAATTTTCACAGCTCATCATTAGTACAACTGTACTATCTGGAAGTATGAATTACCTTAAAGGTCATATACAATGACACAGTGGATCATTGTTATAAAACATAATGGCACGTTTCTACAAAAAATACATATCAAATAATGATTTTGAGGTAACTAACTAATACTTAATTAGTATTGGTCAAAACACAAATAACATAGGTAAAATAAGAAACTAAAAAGACACATAAGTAATAACAACATATGAACTATATGTAAATAGCTACAATCCGGGATTAAGATGTAAAGTGTAACATAACAACAGTTCAAAATCTATAAAAAGACAGTTTATTGTTGCTAGTAAGTTTGTATATTTCGTTTGTGTATAGATAACTTGCTGTAAATCAACCACACAGAACAACAAATTGGTATGCTCAACAGAGGAGTGCCTCTACGAATATTATGTGGAACTTACCTGTGTCAAGTCATGCGGTTTGATGAAGGTTCAACCAAAGTAAAAAATTCTCCATCTACACTTATGTTAAATAGCAAATGGCATGTTAACTTATTTGTAAGAAAATCCTAGTCACCCTAAATAGTCTAGTATCCATCCGCGGTATTTCCCCCAACTTTTCCTACTTTTCAATGATCAACCGTTCTCTGTCACATTTTTAAGTCTTAAGGTAATTCATACTTGCTCATAATACAGTTTAACTGATGATGAACTGTGAAAATAAAATTATCATTTTTTAAACATTTTTCAAAAATACTGTTATTTTATTGTCATAAACAGATGAGTATTGATAATTACAGAAGACAATTGTTGAAAAAAGTGAATTTTATTACAAAAGTAATAAAATGTGAAAGTTGTCTAATCTGGGTGTCAAAATAAAGCACTTTCCACTCAAACATATCCAAAATAATTAAATACAATATCCAGTTCAATGTTCCATCTGGGGTCAACCAGTTTTATTTTTTCAAAATAACTTGAAAATATTGCTCTTATAAATCAAAATCCAAACACATCATCCTTTGTACCATGAGGTCACTCACTCATGAAAAAAGCATACAAATCATGCCCACTTGTGTTTACCTGTAGGACAGTTTAATCTCTACATGTATAACAATGTAAATCTTGTGTGATGGTATTTGTGCAGTGTTTTAAAATTCATTAAAGTCAATGTTTAAAAAGTTATTTTGAAAAAATAACACTGGATTGCCCTAGAGGGAACATTGAACTGGATATTGTAATTAATTATTTTGGATTTATTTGAGTGGAAAATGCTTTATTTTGACACCCGGATTAGACAACATAGCAGGTACCACATTTTATTACTTTTCTAACAAAATTCATTTTTTCAAAAATTGTCTCCTGTTATTATCAATATTCATCTGTTTGTAACAATAAAATAACAGTTTGTTTGGAAATTGTTGAAAAAATGATAATTTAATTTTAAGAGCTCATCATTAGTAAAACTGTACTATGTGGAAGTATGAATTACCTTAATTAGTCCACACGATTTTTTTGTATCAGAAGGAACAAAAATATCTACTTTCTGACGTATTTCATGTTTTACATACAAAAAGTTAAATGAACTATTGAGCAATTTGCACTTCAATCGACCACGGAGGAATAATGTGTTTTAACAGTTCAATCCCGCAATATCAATTATTTTCGCCATTCATGATCGATGATCAGGTTACGGGTTGTCTTGATTCTTTCACCTACTTATTAATTACCGCACCACTAGTTTCAGAAATAAAACCTGTCAGGATTGTAATGTGAGCTTATTATGGATCACAAAACCCTTTTGTCAGATATGTTTAAAACACGAAAACCGACAATTTAAATCTGAATAGATAGCTATTTAACATATTCATAAAGCCTTTGTTTGTTATTAACCTGAAACCAGGAAGGATTAGAAAGGACTACAAGGCGAATCACGCCGGGGATCTCCGATACGGAACTCATCATGCACACCCGACAAAATCATAGTACAGCATTCTATAAATAGCGGTCACTTCATCAAGCTAACATGTGATGATCGCGTGACCGGTGTGTACACAATGCAGAGTACAGAGTTCCTTATCAGACGGATTAGTGTCCTCGAAAAAGTTATTGTTTGATAAATGAATAGTATAGGTGATACCTTCAATCTGATTAAACTTGAGTTGTCAGATATATACTATAATATTAGGGTCCGTTCTAATACCCCAAACCACCCCAAACTACCCCAAACTACACCAAACTACCCCAAACCACCCCAAACTACCCCAAACCACCTCCAATATACGGTTGTGATAATTAAATAAGATCATAAGAAATAGGGCAATTAAATAAGTTCATAAGAAATTGGGCCCTGCGAGCTCTAGTATAAAAATCAGTGTTAACCTTGTTGCTTCTTAATGACTTAATACTTCAACCATAATTTAATAATACTTAATTAAAATAATTACATAACTTTGGGGGGGTTGTTAAACTTCAGCAACAAGCCATGCATTTTACCTGTCTTTAAGCTGATTGTAACACTTGAAAAAATAAATGTAGTCGATTTCAAGTGGTTTGGGGTAAACACTGCAGATGTGATTTGGGGTATTTCACACTCGCTGTATGCCGTCATTCTGTCGGACCTATTTATGGTCAGTCATGTCATTTATTGAAACTTTGATGTTTAATTTGCCCAGTATAGCAAAATCGTTATTATTCGTCACATATTAATATGTATTTATCATTATTTACAACCACAAATATTACATTTGAAGTAGTTTGGGGTGGTTTGGTGTAGTTTGGGGTGGTTTGGGGTATTAGAACGGACCGATAATATTATCAGCTTATCCATAGTTGTCTACCGTTTCACATATAGAAGCTTTTAATGCCTTTTCACATGATCAGTTAAATACCCATTCTCTTAAAATAATTTATACATAGATTGAGCGCATCTGTAGTTCTAATTATCACCATAAGGATAAATAGTAGCCCATTACGGACTCCGAGTCAGAATAAAGGAATTATTGAACTCACATCAACTTTGTAATTCATTTTTAGTGAACTTACAAATCATGGTAGAAGATGCTTGTTATATGATATAAGTTTTGAATTTCATTTTTTTCAATGATTTTTAATGGTGTATCACAAGATCAATGAACTGGGCAAGTTCAAACCTTAAGGAAGCCTGGAAAAACTCCATGAACAGTGAAAGTTGATCTTTAATGATCCGCTTAATGGAAAGGGATACAGTGACACATAACGTATTGGTTACTTTGGATGGGAGAAAAAAGAACTTGATATTTATGGGACAAGAACAGAAAAAAAGACTTGGGACAATCTAGGAAAGTCAAACGTCATCTTCACCCTAAATTTAATCGAATGTTTATAGATAGAAATTCAGCAATGAAAATCAAAGTGAAAAATCATTTGAACCATTTTTCAACAAGGTACGTCATTTAGCAACAAATTGCAGTTTTATGGATAAAAAAGTGAATTATGCATATCTGCATTTCAGCATGAATTGTATCAACCCAGTCCCTGCAGAACTTTTGTTTAGAATTTGTCTAAAATACTTGCTACTTTTCAACGCGAACAATATAAAAATGAGTAACCAGTTTCACAGTTATTTTCTTTGGATTACTACTCAAACCCTATATTTTCTCAAAATCATTTTAATTTTTATTTTAATTTCTGTTTTATTTCCACCAATCAATTCTGACTTCCTGTTATAGACCCGCATATTCCCTGCACATTTTTTTACATTCCGGATCAACATCGATTAAAGGGAGATGTGCAGGATTGATGACTGGAACAGATTTGCGAAAAGGGTTATTAATCAGTTGAATATCATTATTTGAAGCTCAAATATTGATTTACACCCGAAATATTTCAAACCAATATTTTATATAAAAAAGATATATAAATGGCTTTTCCTATCCTATGCGACGCGCATAGGTTAGCTATTTTTGTATTTCCCGCTAAAAGCCGCGGTGGTTTTTTGGGATTGTCACGTGATCACTTCAACCAAAATACGCATTCTGTGTACCTTGCCGACTATCGATGACGTCGCCATTTGTTTCAAAATGCCTGGGCCACCACAAATAGTAAGCTCAGCGGAAACGTGACATTCCCATCATCGCTAAATATAGAATGTATTTTTGCATAGGGATTTCTTCAGCGGATTGTTTTCAGGACCGGTAAAATGGTAAAATTAACCGAAAACTTCCTCCTGGAGGGTTTGTAATGTAGTTTAGTGAAAAGTGCACGTAAGTGTTACATAGAGCGATCTGTTTACGATTTTACCGAGTACACCTGCTCGACCCTGCACATTTCCCTTTAAAAGGGCACTTACATTGCAAATGGAGAAAACTGGCTAAAATTTCCAAAATGAATTTTAGGGAAAATACTCATTGCCACCTATATTTTAGTAAAGAAATGTATTTATACTAGAATTTGGTGTTCCGCCGAACAGATGTGTTGCCTTCTTGCAAAAAGTTGACATGTGGGCCTGTCATACATCATATATGATAAAAAAAATTAAGGTATTGCACCTTTCGCCATTGGTTTGCCATAGACAAAAAAAGAAAAATATAAAAATCTCAAACGGCACAATACACTTCCATGAAGCTTTGCACAAATAAATGCTATTAGTGTACGATTATTTTGCATATGTTAAGAAAAGTTAGAACAGTAGAGAAAAATAGACAAAACAAACCCCTAAAATTCTATTTGCTGTTTATCACTAAAAGGAAGCAACACAAAACAATTCAAATGTCAACATGCGTGAAATGATACTGACAACATTATCTAAGGTCCTTGAAAATAACTTTCAATTGTAAAGAGAGAAATCAACATTTTAATTTTTATGTCATCCATTTTCGAGACTAGGAAATTGAAGGTCAAACACACTTTTTCAAATAACTCACATTGTATACATTTGTTAGACCAAAGGGCCTTAGATATCATTGTCAGTTACTCATTACTCACCAAGACATTTAAATTGATGTTTAGTGTCGATTTGTTTTAGTGATAATAAATTGCAAATAGAATTTTAGGATTTTTGTGGGGTCTAACTATTTTTCTTCACTGTTCTTACTTTTCTTAGTGTATGTAAATTAAACAAATTAATAACATTGGTTTGTGCAAAGTTTGATGGAACTGCAATGTATACAGATGTATATTCCAACTAAAAAGTTAATACTAGGACAAGTACTTTCAAAATTATAGGCAACATTAAGTTTCATTTGAAAGGGGCATAACTCCAAAAATAGTGAACTTTGAGTTATTATTCTTGTTGTCACCGACGCTTTGTTCATGCAGATGATATATTCCAAGATTTAAGTTAATAGTACCCCAGGCAACACAGTAAGGATGTGATGTCCTTTTGTCTAACAAATGCATATGAGATATTAGTAAGCTTACAGACAATTAAGGGGAAATAACATTGCAAATGGTTAAAATTTCCAAAATGAATTACATGGTCAAAATCCAACAAGGTAATCCTTATTGGAGCACAAGGATAATTCCGGGCCTGCCTTAGCAACTTTTCAATTTCTATCTGGATCTATGGTCAATAACAAAACAAAACTTTTTTTTGAGTTCTTTTATTTTTTATTTTTTCCTTTACCATTTTTATCTTCAATGCAACAGAAACTTTCTCATTTAAAATTTCTGTTTATATTTATATATCACACATTGTGAACATAAGCGTTATAATAGATCAGCATATAAAGTAAAACTATTTTGAAAATATTTTCAACACATTGCAAAAACAAAAGAAGGATCCCACAAAAGGAGAAAAAACAACAACATTTTTTTCAATGCAAGATGCTGAAATTTGATCCTTCAACACACAGGTATATTTACAAGAAACAACAAAACGTAACAGTCATTACAAAAAGAGCGTTGATTATGCATCATTTTATGCTGCTATACCCTTCTTGTAAAAAAATAATGGACACATATATTGGGTTCACATTTGAAATGTTCACTACTGTACAGTAAAGTACAAATATTCAGTCTTACAAAAAAACGAACATTATAGTACACACATTAACAATTCAACTGAACAATTGAACCATGATAAAAATGCACCTGCCAAATGAAACTATAGAATCACGCTGTTTTCAATTTAGTCTTCAACCATACACAACCATATTTCAATACCCCACCTAAAACTGATAAATAAACTAGAATCTGTTTTTGTGAAAAACGCATGTCTCCCCCCGTCGCCCTATTGAATGAAGGCCAAGGAAGTGATATCACCTTTTTGAAACGGAAGCATGGTATAATGAACATGCACATATATATATATATATATATATATATATATATATATATATATATATATATATATATATATATATATATATATATATACTAAGAAATGTGGTAAGTTACGGGTCTAATTTCGATATTACACCTTTATGTGAGGTGCTATAAAGTAATGGGGTATATATGGTACCCCGTAATTTTCAATGCCATTTCTATGCATATTCGGACTTCTTAAGTACGATAAACTTTATTCCCGTAACACGGTTTATTATCGAAATTTATTTTCGGTCTATAAAAAAAAAACCGAAATTTTTTTTTATCATAAACCAAATTTTTATATTACAGCTTATAGTACTTACAAGGTCAGATAGTGCATAGAAATGACATTTAATTAGCGGGGTACCATATATACCCCGTAAACTTTATAGAACCACACATATAGGTATAATATCGAAGTAAGACCCGTAACTTACCACATTTCTTAGTATATATATACAACCCCTGATTAAGGTTTATTACAGAGACCCCATATCTGACGATATTTCTGTATATATATATATATATATATATATATATATATATATATATATATATATATATATATATATATATATATATATATATATATATATTACCCCACAAGCTAGATTTGTTTGTATAAATGACAATTTTTTTCAGTTCTTTGAGGTCACTATCAGTGTATGGGACCCGCTATATATTTATGGAATTTTATTTTTCAACAATGATACGGACACCTGTGGCTCTTACATCGACACCGGTTATGCCGGTTAAAAGCGTTGCGTATGCCGTGATCGCAGCGTACAGCCGTCCGCAAAGCGTACCACGTTAGCCAGTGTGTTATGAGGTCAGAGGCCACTAAATGCTGAAAGCAGGGCTGTGATTTTCTAATTGTGTCTACGGAGTATAATGTTTATACAAGCTGTTTTCTGATTCAGAGATATAATTAACACTTACAGGACATAGTATATTTCTACCCCATTTTTATCGCTGCATTGCAGCATCTTGGATTGCTCAGATATACAATTCTCTTTCAAACCATCATTGAAAAAAATCCACAAATTGGTTTGACCTCACTATGTAGGCCTATGGGAAGTGATTTAGTGGTCTCTAACCTAATAGACCCTTTCAATTAAGAGCCAGCATTTTAAATATGGTATGACAACAGTATGTAGGCATTGATTAGAAAAATTATAGCCCCATAGCGACACTGCACATCAAGATCAGTCAGAACATCAAAAACGTATGATCAGGACCTTCATTGTTTTTTTTCTATCCAAAAAAAACAACTGCCATAGTTCCAGATCATATAACAGACGGAAAGACTCAAGAACATTACCAGATGCCCCTACTCGGGCTAGTCGGACAATGGCTGACAGTAAAAAGTCCCAATTTTTGGCATTTTCGGAGCACTATGCCTGTATGGCCTGAAAGCCACAAGTTCAAAAATGGCATGCTTTTATATATTTACATACTGATAGCTAATTCATGTTTGGATATGTAGTATATAAAGATAGGCAATGATTATAAGACGGCATATGTAAAACAGTTCACACAGACGTGCTAAAAACAGTGCACCGGCTTCTAAGTGTCTGATCTCTGTTATTTGATATGACCTATACTTTTTTGCTGGAAATGGACAATACAAACACTTGGCTTTAAAAGCCATTAGTTATCCCCTTAACAAATGGTAACCAGCTATGATTGATAGTCTGTACAAGTAAGTCATGAGTAGTAATGTAAGAGGAGTTGGCCAGAGTGCCTGCTGCCCTGCTGCTACACGCGTGACTGCGCACGAACAATGGGGGTGCCATGACGTCATCAGCACCACCCTAGTTTCCCTATGAGTCATCTGCCTGGAGCCCTGGAGCAATACGTGTGACTGCACACGAACAATGGGGGTGACATGATGTCATCAGCACCACCCTATGAGTCATGCACCCTAGCGGTCAATCACCCTATGAGTCATCTACTGGAGCCCTGGCGGCTCCACCCTAGCGGTCAATCACCCTATGAGTATCTTCGGTCGCACCCTAGTTTAATTATTGAGTCATTCTGTTATGACATAGTATATGCACCTTTATTCCGAAGGTCATAACGCACCCACGCAATTATCGTAACCGTATCTTTTATTCGTGTTATTATAACCCATTGAAAAGAACATCGAGGATACTCCGGTGTCAGTTACCTCGTGTGCGTGAAGCGTGTTAGATCAAAGATAGATAACGAAAACAACCTTCACCATCTTTAAACCAATTTACTTGTATAAACTAACGTGTTTATGAATATATTTGATTAGTTCACCTCAAATATTTTACAATCTTGTGCATCATTTCAACCGTGATTATATTTACTTAAAGATAAAAAGGGGCATATACTCGAACTCATAATTTGATTTAGTGAATAGATCTAATCCGTCATGAGACACTGTAGGTCATTGATTCTCCTGGGTCAGTAACCTCGTTGCCGAAACTTTATTAAATAAAACAGTGTAATCGCAACTTAAATCTGTAAGAGAATATCAAGATAATTATATCTTGATGACCCTGAGTTGAGGAGTTCAACATTATACAGATAGTTTAGCCACATAGAACAACCTTTAAAGTGTTTGATGCTACTGTATTCACCATCTTAAACTAATTAAATATAACTTGTATATTAACATGTTTATAATTTTGTACATATATGTGATTTGTTAATTAGTTCACCTCAATTATTTTACAATCTTGTGTATAAAATAATTTTAACCGTGATTATATTCACTTAAAATCGGATTTCATTTTATTTTAAGTTTGTCCAGTGAAAGAGCTCCGAGTTCATTTACCTCGTGTGCGTGAAGCGTTTTAGATCAAAGATAGATAACGAAAATATGTCAACAAGCTTCAAAGCGTTAAATTATTAATAAAATCACCTAAAATTCAGCCTTTCATTTCATTTAGTGAATAGAACCGAATGCAAAATACGTAATCTAATCGGGTGACTTAAATAACTTTTGTTATGTCTCTAAAGGATACAACCGTATTACCGCATGAACTATGTAAACAAATTTTCCGCGATTTAGTTAAGAAACCCTAGATATCGTTAAAAACATTTTGGACTATGAACTTTACACCGTAGTTTTGAATTACATTATGCCTGAGGATTGTTACGTTACACTGAAAGGGGAAGAAAATATTAAAGAATGGTTATCTCGAACGCAAACGTTCCAGAATTTCAAAGATCTGGTTGAAAAAGCGGTTTAACTCGGTGACTGCAACATCCATCTAGATGCAGTTAATGCTAGAGATTGGCACCAGTATGTTTGCGAAAATGTTAGGGTGTATGACTCGGTCACGGACTGGATAAGAGGCGGCGGTTTTTTACTTACACAAGGCGCTGGGCATGCTTAAATCAATCCGAAGATAGGAGAGAGGATACGTGGCGTTTGCTCGCATTAACATGATTCACACCTTTCACTATTTGATCAGTTAAATATTGCTATATGTTGTATGCGAAATAATTAAAATATAATATTGACTATATAAAACAGAAAGGTGTCGTAATATATCAATTATTGACTGTTTGGGTGTCGAAGAGTCAAGACGTGCGTTAGAAACAAGGACTTATTAATATATTGGATTACAAAGACATTACGAGGATACGTGAGAAGAAGATGAAAAGGATCAGGAATGAAAACGGACAGAGACCACAGTCTGAATTTTATGTTAAAATGGTTTTACCGGCAGAGCAGACAACCGCTATAGCTAAAAGTATGCTCGAACGTCAAGCTAAACCTAACGATATATCAATTATAGGACAGAAAAAAATACAAACCACCAGTGAAAAACGCCAGAATTCAAAAATACGTAAAAAAGGCGGTTTGAGCAAGTCACCAAGACAGGAACCGCCCTCTGTTGGAAGAAAAAGAAAAGAGAACGCAGGTGAACTCGGCGACATCGTAATTATAGGACGAGTATTAAGTTGAATGCTGCCCTCACATCTTCTCATTCTTGTTTGAGACGTTGAAGAAGATGTATCGGTGCGATATTTGTTCGAAAACCTTTGGGAGAAAGGATAATATGTTACGTCATAAACATTTAGCGCATTCAGATATGGATTCGGATGAAGACGTATCAGTGGATCGGGATATTTTTGGACCCATAGACGACAATGAGTCAAGTCACAGTGACAGTGATGACGATACATCTGTCACTTCGGAGGAGCCTTTGGAGATCGATCCTTGGAGATACATTGTAGAACAAGCGTATCAAAAGTGCCAGTCGGAGTATGAATCTACGGTTAATGAGCTTATGGAGAAAGATGCCTACATCAGTGAATCTGAAGCCAAAGAAAACGTTTTCAGAAGTATGAAAAGCACCTACAGGAGAGCAATAATGAACTGCCTTGCGAAAGAATTGATTTGGTTTGATTCCATGAAAAACGATCCTATCTACAAATCTATAAAGAAAACAATCACTCAGCTGATTGATACAGATGGGTACGACAAGGACGAAGCTTTTAAATACGGCATACTCAAGCGACAGTTTCTTTTTGACAAGGTCCTAGAAACATACCAAATTCCAAAGCTGGAAAAAGAGGATGCCATGGAACAAGACGATCAATCTGAATGAGAGTGTAAAACTTGATGCAGACAGTTGCGGTCGCTATAGGACGATCGCGAGTATTTCATGATAAATAAAACGTTTAAATGAATTGAGTGCAAGGGTTCATCGTGTCTTGTTTTTAAACATTATCACGAGACTGACAGACGTCATCGTTGAAAACATGGAATGTCGATGCGTGTAAAGTTGTATACATGTATAGTATAAGTATTCGTGGATTGCTACTAAATAAATCTTTAGAGAAATTTTACGTGACAATAATGACAATTCATCTTACTTTATAGTAGCTTGTACTATTATTATCCGTTAAAATGTGAAAATACATAGAAATTGTTGAGATGTAAATGCTACAATTATGATACGAATAAAATCAATGAAACCATCTTTTTGTTGAGTCTATTCTATATCTCAATTAATCACTTTCTTTTTTACCGACACGAGCGTAACTCAGATACTTACCCAACAATCATTAAGTTAATACCCATACATCTCTCACACTCCTCATGCCTCTCTTTCATTCCTTATACCTCCTCATTCACACCACTTTCATTTTTCATGCCTCCTCATTCACTCCTCACGCCCCCTCATTCACTCCTCACGCCTCCTCATTGACTCATCATGCCTCCTCTTTCACTCCTTATGCCTCCTCATGACTCCTCATTCACTCCGCATGCCTCCTCATTTACTCCTCATGCCTCCTCTTTCACTCCTCATGCCTCCTCATTCACTCCTCATGCCTCCCCATTCACTACTCATGCCTCCTCATTCACTCTTCTTTCACTCCTCATCCCGCCTCATTACTCCTCATTCACTCCTCATGCCTCCTCTTTCACTCCTCATGCCTCCTCTTTCACTCCTCATGCCTCCTCATTCACTCCTCATGCCTCCTCTTTCACTCCTCATGCCTCCTCTTTCACTGCTCATACCTCCTCAGTCACTCCTCATACCTCCTCACTCACTCCTCTTGCCTCCTTTTTCACTCCTCATACGCCTCCATGCGCTTAATATAATTGACTATAGACTCATGGAGACCATTGCATGTGACTGTTTCTGGCAATGGTCTCCAATGGGTCTATAGTCAATTATATTAAGCGCATGGAGGCGTATGAGGAGTGAAAAAGGAGGCAAGAGGAGTGAGTGAGGAGGTATGAGGAGTGACTGAGGAGGTATGAGCAGTGAAAGAGGAGGCATGAGGAGTGAAAGAGGAGGCATGAGGAGTGAATGAGGAGGCATGAGGAGTGAATGAGGAGGCATGAGGAGTGAAAGAGGAGGCATGAGGAGTGAAAGAGGAGGCATGAGGAGTGAATGAGGAGTAATGAGGCGGGATGAGGAGTGAAAGAAGAGTGAATGAGGAGGCATGAGTAGTGAATGGGGAGGCATGAGGAGTGAATGAGGAGGCATGAGGAGTGAAAGAGGAGGCATGAGGAGTAAATGAGGAGGCATGCGGAGTGAATGAGGAGTCATGAGGAGGCATAAGGAGTGAAAGAGGAGGCATGATGAGTCAATGAGGAGGCGTGAGGAGTGAATGAGGGGGCGTGAGGAGTGAATGAGGAGGCATGAAAAATGAAAGTGGTGTGAATGAGGAGGTATAAGGAATGAAAGAGAGGCATGAGGAGTGTGAGAGATGTATGGGTATTAACTTAATGATTGTTGGGTAAGTATCTGAGTTACGCTCGTGTCGGTAAAAAAGAAAGTGATTAATTGAGATATAGAATAGACTCAACAAAAAGATGGTTTCATTGATTTTATTCGTATCATAATTGTAGCATTTACATCTCAACAATTTCTATGTATTTTCACATTTTAACGGATAATAATAGTACAAGCTACTATAAAGTAAGATGAATTGTCATTATTGTCACGTAAAATTTCTCTAAAGATTTATTTAGTAGCAATCCACGAATACTTATACTATACATGTATACAACTTTACACGCATCGACATTCCATGTTTTCAACGATGACGTCTGTCAGTCTCGTGATAATGTTTAAAAACAAGACACGATGAACCCTTGCACTCAATTCATTTAAACGTTTTATTTATCATGAAATACTCGCGATCGTCCTATAGCGACCGCAACTGTCTGCATCAAGTTTTACACTCTCATTCAGATTGATCGTCTTGTTCCATGGCATCCTCTTTTTCCAGCTTTGGAATTTGGTATGTTTCTAGGACCTTGTCAAAAAGAAACTGTCGCTTGAGTATGCCGTATTTAAAAGCTTCGTCCTTGTCGTACCCATCTGTATCAATCAGCTGAGTGATTGTTTTCTTTATAGATTTGTAGATAGGATCGTTTTTCATGGAATCAAACCAAATCAATTCTTTCGCAAGGCAGTTCATTATTGCTCTCCTGTAGGTGCTTTTCATACTTCTGAAAACGTTTTCTTTGGCTTCAGATTCACTGATGTAGGCATCTTTCTCCATAAGCTCATTAACCGTAGATTCATACTCCGACTGGCACTTTTGATACGCTTGTTCTACAATGTATCTCCAAGGATCGATCTCCAAAGGCTCCTCCGAAGTGACAGATGTATCGTCATCACTGTCACTGTGACTTGACTCATTGTCGTCTATGGGTCCAAAAATATCCCGATCCACTGATACGTCTTCATCCGAATCCATATCTGAATGCGCTAAATGTTTATGACGTAACATATTATCCTTTCTCCCAAAGGTTTTCGAACAAATATCGCACCGATACATCTTCTTCAACGTCTCAAACAAGAATGAGAAGATGTGAGGGCAGCATTCAACTTAATACTCGTCCTATAATTACGATGTCGCCGAGTTCACCTGCGTTCTCTTTTCTTTTTCTTCCAACAGAGGGCGGTTCCTGTCTTGGTGACTTGCTCAAACCGCCTTTTTTACGTATTTTTGAATTCTGGCGTTTTTCACTGGTGGTTTGTATTTTTTTCTGTCCTATAATTGATATATCGTTAGGTTTAGCTTGACGTTCGAGCATACTTTTAGCTATAGCGGTTGTCTGCTCTGCCGGTAAAACCATTTTAACATAAAATTCAGACTGTGGTCTCTGTCCGTTTTCATTCCTGATCCTTTTCATCTTCTTCTCACGTATCCTCGTAATGTCTTTGTAATCCAATATATTAATAAGTCCTTGTTTCTAACGCACGTCTTGACTCTTCGACACCCAAACAGTCAATAATTGATATATTACGACACCTTTCTGTTTTATATAGTCAATATTATATTTTAATTATTTCGCATACAACATATAGCAATATTTAACTGATCAAATAGTGAAAGGTGTGAATCATGTTAATGCGAGCAAACGCCACGTATCCTCTCTCCTATCTTCGGATTGATTTAAGCATGCCCAGCGCCTTGTGTAAGTAAAAAACCGCCGCCTCTTATCCAGTCCGTGACCGAGTCATACACCCTAACATTTTCGCAAACATACTGGTGCCAATCTCTAGCATTAACTGCATCTAGATGGATGTTGCAGTCACCGAGTTAAACCGCTTTTTCAACCAGATCTTTGAAATTCTGGAACGTTTGCGTTCGAGATAACCATTCTTTAATATTTTCTTCCCCTTTCAGTGTAACGTAACAATCCTCAGGCATAATGTAATTCAAAACTACGGTGTAAAGTTCATAGTCCAAAATGTTTTTAACGATATCTAGGGTTTCTTAACTAAATCGCGGAAAATTTGTTTACATAGTTCATGCGGTAATACGGTTGTATCCTTTAGAGACATAACAAAAGTTATTTAAGTCACCCGATTAGATTACGTATTTTGCATTCGGTTCTATTCACTAAATGAAATGAAAGGCTGAATTTTAGGTGATTTTATTAATAATTTAACGCTTTGAAGCTTGTTGACATATTTTCGTTATCTATCTTTGATCTAAAACGCTTCACGCACACGAGGTAAATGAACTCGGAGCTCTTTCACTGGACAAACTTAAAATAAAATGAAATCCGATTTTAAGTGAATATAATCACGGTTAAAATTATTTTATACACAAGATTGTAAAATAATTGAGGTGAACTAATTAACAAATCACATATATGTACAAAATTATAAACATGTTAATATACAAGTTATATTTAATTAGTTTAAGATGGTGAATACAGTAGCATCAAACACTTTAAAGGTTGTTCTATGTGGCTAAACTATCTGTATAATGTTGAACTCCTCAACTCAGGGTCATCAAGATATAATTATCTTGATATTCTCTTACAGATTTAAGTTGCGATTACACTGTTTTATTTAATAAAGTTTCGGCAACGAGGTTACTGACCCAGGAGAATCAATGACCTACAGTGTCTCATGACGGATTAGATCTATTCACTAAATCAAATTATGAGTTCGAGTATATGCCCCTTTTAATCTTTAAGTAAATATAATCACGGTTGAAATGATGCACAAGATTGTAAAATATTTGAGGTGAACTAATCAAATATATTCATAAACACGTTAGTTTATACAAGTAAATTGGTTTAAAGATGGTGAAGGTTGTTTTCGTTATCTATCTTTGATCTAACACGCTTCACGCACACGAGGTAACTGACACCGGAGTATCCTCGATGTTCTTTTCAATGGGTTATAATAACACGAATAAAAGATACGGTTACGATAATTGCGTGGGTGCGTTATGACCTTCGGAATAAAGGTGCATATACTATGTCATAACAGAATGACTCAATAATTAAACTAGGGTGCGACCGAAGATACTCATAGGGTGATTGACCGCTAGGGTGGAGCCGCCAGGGCTCCAGTAGATGACTCATAGGGTGATTGACCGCTAGGGTGCATGACTCATAGGGTGGTGCTGATGACATCATGTCACCCCCATTGTTCGTGTGCAGTCACACGTATTGCTCCAGGGCTCCAGGCAGATGACTCATAGGGAAACTAGGGTGGTGCTGATGACGTCATGGCACCCCCATTGTTCGTGCGCAGTCACGCGTGTAGCAGCAGGGCAGCAGGCACTCTGGCCAACTCCTCTTACATTACTACTGTCATGTTTACTATAATACCAACACAAAGCCTTTAGGGCGATAAAATACAACCGCAGGTAATGCGAAATGTTATATTTGTTAATAGTATTCCCATACACTACTTCCAAACTGTAGGCTAAACAAACAAAGCAAACAACAAAATGGAATTTAAATATTTTATCATGTTTAAATAACTATGGAATTACATAAAATTCAATTTTATTTAATGATTTTCAATATAAATTTGAAATTCAACATCTTGCCCCAGGTGCCGCTGGAAGGTTATTGTTGTGCGAGAAACTGATCAAACCTGAAAAGAAAATAGGAAATAGTTTCCAATGTCCTAACCAGAGAACAAAAATATATACTCGAGGGACAAAGAAACGCATGGTGACATGATTTGCAATATCTTGAAAACGCTTTGATAAAAACAATGAAAATCTGTCAAGGAACTCTCTTGATACGTGGTGCTGTATCGAATGTCACGTGATGGTATTGCGCAACAATGTCTCCCGGGAAAAAAGTTTAGCGGAAGAATCTAAAATCGTATTTAAATTTTACCCTGCCTTTTTAATCCATTACCTGACAAAGCAGACTGGAATCCAGCATTGTAATCGCAAGCTACTTCATTCTTCACGTAATCATCCCGACGGTCATCGTAGTTGTCGCCTTGGTCAGGTCCGCCCACTAAGCCACCTTTCAGGATGTTGGGGTTCGGGTCATTTCCTTGCGCACAATAGCTGGGAGAACAGGAGCTGTAACGGTTTTATATACATGTACAGTGGTGTAAAGGTCTTTCGAAATATGTATTATACTTCTGTAGATTCAGTCTAAAATACCGAAGGGCAGAGCTTCGTCTGTAATAGGAAAGTTTTAGACGGATTGCAAAATGACTTGTTGGCTATAATTAAACCATTGTAGAAAACAAAAATAGTTTAAGACGTTTTAAATCAACACGCTGCAGATAAAATTTTTATGCAAAGGGTATTTACCCCATGGATGTTTGTATGTAAAGGGTATTTACCCCTGGATGTTTGTATGTAAAGGGTATTTACCCTTGGATGATTGTATGTTAAGTGTATTTCACCAAAGTGAAAGGGTACTGGCATAACAACAATCTTTACCCTGTACAAAAAAGGGGAGCAAACTACAGCAACGTATAAAACTTATAAATATCTTCCAGACAGAAACTTGAAAGCAAAGGCACAGACGCACGTGACCGTTCAACAGTAAAACCATGCAAAATACTTCTGAAAGGTACTACTGACTGGTCAAACAAAATACTCATTGTCAGGTATGGCGTACGGAACAAATTACCGACTTTAAAGCCTTAAAGCCTCAGCCCTAAACCTTAGTAAGAATATACTATTGAAAAATTATATTTGTCCATATAGACTCCAATATATATACTCTCTAACAGAACACAAAAGGTCCGATCGAATTCTTTCTTACAGACGGGATTTTCAATGATATTGTTAAATTATCGTTAACGAACTTTTAAGAAGCTAAATATAATGAAGCTATATTTAGCACCGACGAAGAGACCACTTCATGTGCGATCTCGATTTCTGTGACGTTTCGGAAATCCTACTTTCGCTTTTAGTCGCGCGGACCAAATTTATTTTAGTAAATTAAAATTTTATTAGCCCGAACTAATTAATGCTGGAAATGTGTGCCTTTAGTTCCAAATACATGTAATAATTCATACAAGAGACGGTTAAATTGAAGTAATGCCGCTTTAATGTAGCAAACCTACCTTCCTCTATGATGCGGTCTCTTAGGATAATTTCCTCCAAAGCCGATTTCATAGCTGATGTGCAGTTTGTTATCTCCAAGCAAATAGTTGATTTGGGTCATAGCCCACTTCAAGTATTCATCTTTCTGTATGCCATACTTTGCAGCCATTGTTGCAACAAAAGCCACGTTTCCTGTAAAATATGTAGAATAGAATCGGCTTAACTACACCAAAGAATGGTGTTTACACAACATGTAGTTGCTAGCATCAACCACACCATTAAATCTTGTTTCGTTGGTTAGAAAAACAGATGTTATCCAAATGTTATGGCAGACAGAGATATTTATTTCGTCTTGTACATAGTACATTGTCCATAGCCTATACAATATACATATTTCAGAACCTACATTCAAATTACACACAACATATAATAACAATAATTATATGTAAATCAACTGATATACAACATTTACAATGTGTCAAGTGAGAAAAAATAAAAGAAAAGAAACTAAGCACAAAACGTAACGTCGTATAGAGCAATTTTAAATTACAGTTTACTATGTGTTTCTTGTGTCTTATTTCGTAGTTCATTTAATAGAACTACACGTGTGATTATTTTAGAAAAATAAACCAAAAAGGAATCATATATGGTTTCCATCCAACACAATTTACCTGCATGTCTGTTAGGTCCCCACTGATCGCGCCAGGCCAATCCACACGGGGTTTGTGCCACGCCATTACCTCTGAATGCATTAACCAGTCCTTCAATATCACCTTTGTATCTTCCATCCTTCGTAATGCCGTATAGCAACAACTAAAATATAGAATCTACAGTATTTTATGTTTTGCGGCGGTTGTTACTATGAGAATACAGCTGATCAAATAGAAACATCTAATGAAAGTGTGAAAGGCGCTTACATTTCAACGTATTTTTAAGACTCTCACTTTAACGCAAGCCGATAAAACTATATATTTCTTTTTGTGCCCTCATCATGTTCTTGCTGATTTGACTTCCGGGGCTGTGGTCTCGGCAAGGTCAATGGGTACCCAACGTTTGCTTGACACTGTTAACATAATGCTTAATATTTGTTTTATGTGTGTATGCTCTAGCATGCAACAATGTCGTGTTGATGGGTGGGTTGGAGCAAACTCGCCGAGAAAACTTGTTTGTTTAGAAGAGAATCTGTTGAGACAAGTGTGAGGTTGGTACCTCATATAACCTGGTTTAACCTCCGAGTGGCAACTTGTTTTGCCGCTGACCTTTCTAAGGCGATAGCACCAAAGGTTCTAATTTTCGGTAATTGTTTATTGTTTCTTTTTTAATTGATCATTTTATTTTTTTTATTATTTTGCTGTCGATTTCTCTCTCTCTCCTTTTTGGCTGTTACCTCTGGATATGGCCATTCCTTATGCATATTTCACTTTTTTTATAAATATTAATAATCCATGCCTAAAGGAAAACAGAACAGATTTAAGTTATGAAAAAATAGAGCATACGACATTGGGAAAATAACATTCAACTTTTATTATAAAGAAGGTTTTGCATAATTTCAAATAGTGTTTAATTCTCCGTTAAAATGAAGCACGAAAATATCACAACAGCTTATCTCAATTTAAATTAAGTTCTGTCAAGACAGATAGCTGCCTAATGCGCATGCTCGTATAATTGCAACAAGTATGTTGCAATATTTACAAAATGTGCCATAATTGTTTCCCTTGTTTTCTCGTAATCCGCTGTAGTTCCAATACTCTTTAAACCAATTATACAAATTCAAAAACAACCCTCCGTTCAATCAGTTTTTCTAACGCAATTAAAGTAAAACCGTCTCAGTAAAGACTTAATGTTGTTCTTCCGGCGATGAAGTGAAAATGTTTGTTATAATAATTTACAAAAAATAGATTTACACGACAAACTTCTCTTTCTATTTATCAATATACAATATATTGCCTGTGCTGTGGAGCGAACTCGCACCGTCACGGAGACAGCGCATAGACATGCAGTTCCGACAACGCTACCGACTGAGCTAGCCGGGACAACCCCCAAAAAGGTTGATCTAATAGCCCTTATAAACGTCATCATCACTGCATGACATTGGTAACGGATTATTTTACTGATAACAGTACTGACTCTTTCTTGTTTATGTACGGGAAGACTTTAAACGGCCGCCACACTGCAAACATGGCGCCATGCCAATGTGCAGACTTACAGCGGCCCCAGGTGCAGCGTCGTTCCAGTTAAAACTCCATGCTGTGCCGGCTGGGTAGAACCCTTGAGCATCCTGGAGATAACCGTTATCATTGGTAGCTTTGTACAGCATGGCACCAGCAACAGCCAACTCATCAGCGTCACCAGTAGACCTGTATATTGGGGAATTTAGTTTATATTTGAGCCTTGTAAGGGGAAGTATCAAGTATATAACTAAAGCAAAACACACGTTTGTGCTTATTGTTCTTAAATTTATCAAATTTCGACTGTATTCTATATTTATTCAGGTAAAATGTATAATAATCAATGTCGTCTGCTACACTTTTGACATCATTTCAAACAAAATGACGTCAACTGCTCGAAGACACATTTTCGAATGACGCGGCTGAGCATATCTTAGCAACCAATCATGGGAATTCAACCAAACTCTAAAACCCTCTGTCCATGTCCTACCTCAGAGGTCATACTCAGGGTTACAAGTCAAATATGCCAAAAATCTAGTTTGCAAAAATCTAGTTTGCAAAGCATAACTCGGAAAATAATGCACTCCTGCATAATTGCACAAACATGTTCTTTACAATGAATAAGAGGTTAAGGTCTAAAAAGCCATGGACCTACCTCAAAAGTCAACGTCACACAGATTTAAAATGTCAAATTGGTGTTATATTTTTAGTTTCCAGAGCATATCTTACCAACTCCACGAGGAATTGCAACAAAAATTCGCGGGTTTTCACATAAATTTATATGGCGGAGTGCCGCTTCCATCACTTATATGTCCATAGCTCAAAGATCAAGGTTACACACAGGTTCTAAAGCTCAAAATATGCAAATAACGCAGTAAATTGTTTTCCTCAATCAGACGAAGTGTCGCGCCGAGGAACCATGTTAGAAAATTGGGGAATCAGAAAACGAATTATCAATATATAGAACTGAAGATGTTTTCTATTAAAATGTCGGCCAAATAAAGTTTTACCCATAAAAGTCCTTTGCTTGAGTTACACAATCTGTGTACTTGCCGCGGTTGTTCTTTGCAAAGTTGTACAAGCTCTTTGAAGCCACGAGCAGTCTGTTTGCAAAACCAGCATCTAAACAAATGCATTAAGTGAGATTTAGTTTTCGTTTATTAACTGGCTTTCTGACGAATATAACACTGTCAGATTGGTCGATTAGTAAGATGTAAGGGAAAGACTTCACATCTTGGGGATGGTCTTATTACAGTACTGTGAACGTTTTAGGTTACAAATGAAACGCACGATAGACGATATACGGACGCATGATACACGATAGAAGGACGCACGATACACGACAGACGGACGCACTATTCACGATAGACGCACTATACAAAATACTTCGATTCATATAATTTGTGTACGAGATTTCTAAAAATTTTAAAATGCTATCAAAATATCAATTGAATGGTTGCATTAAATCATATAAATTTGCTTATGCGAGAAACTTATTCACGTTGCAATGTAAAATTAAAAGACGTACGATGCACGATACACGTTATACGGACGCACGATACACGTTAGACGGGCGCACGATACAAGTTAGACGGACGAACGAAACACGATAGACGGACGCACGATAGACGCAAATTTTGTAACATTAAACGTTCACAGTACTGTAACGTATATATTTTGTTACTGTTTATAATTCATATTAAATTCTTTTTTTCATACAAACCGACCACATGACAGAGACTGTGTATGTATGACTTTCTTGTTAATATATGTTTAATATAATTTATGACAAGCGTGAAGTCGGTGACCATAAGATCCGTTCGCTAAATGCCAGTGATTGATCTAATATACGTTAAGTGCTGTAATATGAGTTTATGTGTTTATCGACGTTACTTCAAGATACTTATGGAACAAATTTACCCCCGCACATATCCTTAAACACAAGATATCCTGCCGCCATTGCTGCTGCCGTGTCACCGGCTACGTCACTTCCGTGACACGATGTCGTCACTTTGTAAGCGGGACGTCCCATATTCATATTTTCAGGTCGACCCCAGAAACCGTGGTCAGCATATCCATCACCAACCTTCAAAAAAAGAAGCTGAAGAAAATTGGGGAAGCCGCATATTACGTGCAACATACACTTAGGTTCAAACTGGAACTCTGTACGCACAAAGTCAAATTCATTCCAATTTTATTTAGTCGGAAACCAATGAAACTTCGATTTATATTAGGCCTCAGGTTATTGCGATTCTATAAAACAGATCGGGTAATCATTGAAAGCAAGAATTGTCTTTACAAAAAGATAAACAGCATGACTCGGAAATATTTTCCGTTATATGAAATACAGAATAAAGGTTAGTTTAGTTTCTGTTCTTTATTTCATCTTGATTAACGTGTAAATTAATACATAGAATAATTAACACAGAAGAACTGAGGGTTCTTACATCGGGCAAAACATTCGAATGCCATTGACATTGCGTCATTGAAATCTTATATAATATCGTTAACGTGATACCGTTTTTTCAACGGACCAGATCGTACCATTAAATGAAACTGTCCGGAAAGTGAATCTATCCGGAAACTGTACACTATTATGGTAATTAGTTATGGCCTGGATGCTCCGTCAAGAACGCTTCTTATGACACAAGAAGTGCATCGATATTGAGTTCAAATTCCAGATTTTATATCCAATATTGAGTTCACAGGGTCAATTTGAGTACACTGATAAGTTTAACCTAAAGGTTATCAGGGACTTAAAATAATATTGCATTTGTTATAATGACATTTGTCTCGAAAGTGCTACGACTTTTTTTTCATATTCCGTATTTCAACCCAGATGAAATAGTTCACAGGGTCAGGTTGAGAACATTGATACGTTGTACCTAATCTAAAGGTAATTGGGGACTAAAACAATATTGCATTTGTTATAATGACATGTGTCTCAAAAGTGCAACTCCAGTAGTTTATCCCAGATGAAACAGTGCCCAAGGTTATGAAACTGAGCTTGGAAACCAGTCTCAAATCTCAAGCATCTGATTGGCTGAAATAGCGACTGGTTTCCAATCTCAGCTTTATAACCCAGATGAAACAGATCTCAGGGTCATGTTGAGAACACTGATTAGCTGTACCTTACCTTAAAGTTGTCAGGGACAAAAATAATATTGCATTTTGTTATAATGATATGTGCCACAAAAATCGCAAAATTAATAATTTGGTTCATATTTAAAAATCAGATTATAGATTGGAGATATCTAGTTCGGATATATGAGCTTAGCAAAAAATGGTTGGGCTTGAAGCTTTAAATTAAACCTTATTTTATTCTAATGGTTAAACTTTAAAAGTAATAAGTTTACTTTTAAACCTTAAAATGTTTAAAATAGTGGACAAAAATTGCTTGTTGTCTTGCACTTCAAATATGAAACAAATTAACATTTAAACAAAAAAAAACATCCAAGAAATAAACTGTATACCAAAAAACCATTTATCTGGTCGAATTTCCTTGAAACACTTTCGAAAACTCTTGTATAAAGTCTATGTACCATGGACACTTTGATTTATTTACATAGTGTATGCGATGATTTTGTGTAAACTTTTTTGTCGCACGCAACGCACATGACACATGACTCGTGCGGTATGCCCATATTATTTAAATCGCCTTTCGATTCTTGCAATAGGAGATAAACGATTAACGTTGATGTTTCACTTTCAGACTTGTAAATTATATTCGTTATGACAACAGAGTTATGATGAAACTAAAAATCTTTTGGCCAAAGTCACATTCGATCAAGTCATTCATTTTTGAACTTTTACACGTATCGTCATGCATCAGTATGGCCTGAAAGGGGCAATTTAGTAGATTTCATACATTTAACCACACGTGAGGTTTGCAATATATGAACATGGCCCTGATTCTAAGACGGCACACTTTTGAAGTTCATGCACCGCTTTCAAGATGGCAAATGTCTCTTAATTGCTTTAATTTTCTTGTTGTTCACACGAAAGTGAAAAATTACCGCTTTCAAGACGGCTAATATCTCTTAACTGATAGATGACCTATACTTTTATGCTGTCTACAGACGACAAAAGTACACTTAAATGCTTTGGTTGCCAGCCTTTTGACATATGTAATATTTATATAGCATTTACAGGACAATGGCCTAAAAATAAGTACCAGTAGAAGGCAGTACATAAAACATGTTATCTGCGGTTTTATGTTCTGTAATAATGCTTTTTGACAAAATTCAATATAACTGGGATAAATATGGCAAAAAGGGATTTAAATTTGGGTCGAGAATTAACAACCCCTTTAAGCTACCGGATGCAGCTGTAATCCCAAAAGAAGATTATTTAAATTCTAGATGTTTTAAAAGTATTCTTAACCTGTTGTTTCATATAAACTTAACCACTGTTCTAACTACACCGGTCTTAATTAAAATTTTAATTTCTCGGCATGGAAAGGGAGTGCACTGTTCAAATTTCAATCATAATACGATGCAGCATTTGTACTTTTTATATGACGATGCCATTAAAATTCTATCGTTCGTTCATAAACCAAGGAGAATAGAGACGAAGGTAAAACCAATAGTCACCAATCGACCGCATCTTTTGTAAAACGGATATACTGAAACCGGCAAAAACTGCTGAATGGTCTTATGAGTAACAGCTAAGCAATCCCATTTTTGCAGAATTGCATAGAATTCTTCAAAATAACTTAAGAATCCTTATTTCAATAAGGAGACATGAGAATATACCCGCTACCATCGATTTTGCGACTTTTGTTTACCCCTACCTTGATTAAATGTCATTGGTTTCCAATCGTATGTCAAATTTGAATATTTGTTTTTCATAGAAAGAAGTGAAAGTGATGATCTTATTATGTTCGAAGAGTATAACCCGAATCTAGGAACAGAAAAAATAACAATTTAAACTATTTTAACGCACACAAGAGGATATTTAAAAATTCATTATGATTTAATTATTAAGGGCTAACCACACTCCTCCCCAGCACGTTCATCGATAAAAAGAAAATTATCAAAATCTCAATAACGACAAAATGCCGTTCAATGAAACTTTATACAAATGAATGTTACTAATGTATCATTATTTTGCATACAGTAAGACACGTTAGAAAAGTAAAGAAAAAAGTTAGACCTAAAATTACTTCAGATTCTATTTACATAAATTCACAAAAACTAAGCAATATAAAATATTATTTTAAATTCCCACGTGAGTGTTATGATACTGACAAGAAAATGTTGTGCACTTTGTAAAGAATTTTCAACGAAGAAAAGAAGAATCAATAATTGTCATCCGTTTGCGCGACCATGAAATTGAAGGTCAAACACACTTTTACTAATATCTCATAAAGTTTACATATGTAAGTCACGAGGACACACGACAGTGTTTTCAGTATCATATTACTCATGTGGGCATTTAAAATGATGTTTTGTTTTTGTGAATTTTTGTAAATAGAAGTTTGGGGAATTTTTAGATCTCGCTATTTTTTTTGGGGGGGGGGGGGGGGGGGAGCGTTTTAACGCCACCCAATGTGATTACATGTGAATTTCGATCACATCGAGGGTTGCACGCAAGATTGTCGTAACTACATTGAAATAAAGTATATGTAGATTCAATGAGTTTATGAGACGGTAGACGGTGCTGTACTGTGCTAAATATAGCTGAAGTAAACAAATACCAGAGCAGACGATACCATTTACTCACCAGGCTATGCATTGTAAAACTTTCTAAGTTCTGAATTTCTTCTAACAATTCTTTCAAATGTATGATCCCTATTAAATCTTTCATTACAGGCTAATATGGCCAAGCCAATCCTGTATTTGTATGAAGAAAAACTAAATGAAATTGCAACAGCTGTGTCACTTTTCAGCAAGAATTAGGAGCATGTTAGTTCACATTTGTTTTAAACCTTGATCCATTGTTTTGCACAATCTAGTAGGCCAGCTGGACATTAACAGTGATAATAGCAAGAATAATAATGGTGTGATGATAACTTATCTCAATCTTGGTGTGGCATTTCATTCATGCAGAGTTTGCCGGGAAATTTGATTATACAATAAGCATGGATATTAATGAAATATATTGTTCAAATGCTAAAAGCAGTAAGAATTAAACATGATAAAATAAAAATAATAATGTTTACGGTTTACTAAATAGAGATGAAAAGTGACATAATTTAATAACAATCCACACACTTGTCATTCACTATGAAATGGATAAAAATGTTTCATAAACACTAAGCAACATTTTAAAGGGAATATTGGAATAAAAAAATAATCTGCAACAGGTATGTGGGTTTACATTTTAACTGTATTATTGATCAGCTTCCCATAGCCGAACAGTTGCCAAGTAGTATTTCAAGCTACACTGCCAGGTGTATTTGTTTACTATCTGCAGTTCATGACCCCAGAAACTCCTCCCCGGGATTTTCAAATTTTGACTGTTAACATTTTTTTTCTCAAAAATTACAATAAAATGCATTATGTCATGAACTTTTTTTTTACCATTTCATTTGAAATGTTGCAAAGAAGTTATATCAAAGTGTTTTAGGGAAAATACTTCTTGGTTATTGTGCTATTTGAAAAAAGGGCCCTTAGATGTGAAGCATGTCAAAATTACCATGAAAACCTGCCCCAGCGCCATCTAGTGGCTTAAATAGTCAAGTTGGGGTTTAACAAAAATACGGCTCTTAAGTGTAAACTTTAGGCGAAACTTTAAAGCGTTTAAATTAAATAAGATTTGATGCAGTGCTCTGACTCATTTTTATAAAATTGCTTTATAGTCATATTATTCGAAAAGAACAAAAAAAATCATCCATTAACCATGATGCAACTTTTTTTCACACTGTACGTTTTCAAACAAGTTTTAGTTTCCAAAAAGCCAGTCGGTCATAAGCATGACATTCTAACAAAAAGACTGCTCTGAATTGTAAACTTTAGGCGAAACTTTTAAAGTGTTTAAAGCGTTTAAATTTAATTAGACATGATGCAGTGCTCTGACTAATTTTTATAAAATTGCTTTATAGTCATATTATTTTTATTTTTGCATATCTTTTATTTCCTTCTAGTTAATACATATTGTTTCAAATCATAGTGCAAATAGCAACTATTTCATAGTTTTAATAAAAACACTCTTTATTTTGACGTTTCGGCCTTATGGCCTTTATCCTTTCCGCGCCCGACCCTGTTTTCCGGACGGACGTCCGTAACGTATTTAAACGTGACAAAATTTTGACTTCCCAAAACCCGACCCTGTTTTACTGGAGGTCGCCCGAAACGTATTTAAACGTGTGCTTTTTTCACGATTTTAAAAACCATAACGTAAATCTGCGTAAATTTTATTTTAATGCCCGTTGAAAAGTGTATGTTTGAATAAAGCATATACGCTTTTGTCCGTTACCGGTATTCTACCTTTTAAAGATATTCGTAATGTTCAACTTGGTAAGAAACCCGTGTAAAACACGTTATCTATCGTTACGGTCTTTCTTCTGTAAAAAAGGTGGGAAAATGCATAATCAAGAATAGTGCGTTAAAATCCCGAATTCCAACGCTCTTTTACGTAATTGGTGAAAACTTCGGTTTATCGCAGGAAGACTGTAACGTAAACTTCCGTAAATTAATTTAATCTAATTAACAGTAATTAATTTTTATGCCATTGCAAAAAATGTCATTTTTAAGTTATTACTAGGTAGATATAGGATTTTTTAAAAATAAAGAATAACTGTTTTGGAGCCACTTTTTTATTTTGACAATGAAAGATGAAGAAACAGCAACACATGTAAGTAGATTTTTTTTCTTAAAATTGAACTTTTTAAAATTACTAATATTCTTATCAGATTATCTAGGTCAAATGTATTCAATTTCTTGCTAAATTATATTTGAGAGAAAATATGCGATGCATTGACTAATTGTTTTAAAATACTGATCGATGATTCCGCGTTCTTTTAAATAGACACCAAAGTAAGGACTTCTTTAAAAATGAAAAATAAATCGACGGGTTTCCGACGAAAAAACAGGGTCGGGTTTTGAAAAGCGATTTTTTTGATACGTTTAAATACGTTTCGGGCGTCTTCCCGTAAAACAGGGTCGGGTTTTGGGAAGTCAAAATTTTGTCACGTTTAAATACGTTATGGTCGTGGAAAGGATATCAAATAATACAAATCGCTTAAGTCTACATCTTTTCTACATAATTCATAACCGGAAATAATAAACCATAAACGACGCCGACGTCAACGTCTTCCTTTTATTTCATAGTTAATGCATTTTTTTTTATTTTTCCATGTGTTTCATTTCTTTGTTGTCAATTAAAAGTTTCAAATCAAAGGTTGACTTATTATTTATTTTCCTTGCACAATATGACTTCAATCTTGGACATTATTTTCCGCCCGAATATCCGTGGTAGATAAAAACTTGATAAAGCAGAAGCCGGGCATGCAAACTTTTGCTCTGCCATCCGAAAGTTCCTTCACACTCCTCCAATAGGAAACTCCACACAAACACATAGATGATGTGACATTATGACAATCACTCTAAAACGCCACCCATCAGTATTTTCAGTGCTTTGATTATTTACTGTTCTAACGTGTCTTACCATGCGCAAAATAAAGATACATTAGTCACACTCATTTGTGCAAAGTTTCATCCAACGGCATTTTGTCGTTATTCAGATTTCGATAATTTTATTTTTATCGATGAACGTGGTGGGGAAGAGTGTGGATAGTCCTTAACAGTTTTGAGCGGAAACACAGAACATTTCTTAAAGGCATCATATTATTAATGAAAATGAGAAAAAAAATTGAATAACACATGTTATTATATATTAAATGCAATTTACAACTTTTCACAGGCTAGTAAGGCAATAGCTGACACCAATTACTCCCCAATATTTGACGTGGATTTAGGGAACATTGAGTGATAAGAATCGCCTGAAATCGGCATGATTGTAAATTACATGCTTTTAATGACACGCTGATAAGAAATATATGTTCAAAAATGCAATACATAAACATGGGACATGATTGTAAGATGGCAAACGTCAAACAGTTTGGAAGTAAAAAAAATTAACCGCTTTTAAAATGCAAATATATTTAGTATAATTATGTATTTGATATACTGAACAAAATTTCTTTACTATTTAACATGTAATAATGAAATTAAAATTACATGGGCTGATGGTTTTAAAACTGAGCATGGAAACCAGTTTCAAATCTCGAGGATCTGATTGGCTAAAATGGAGATTTGCCTCCAATCTCTGTTTTATCTATATACCTGTACGTAAAGCGTTTGCTGATCGGGGACCCAGCATTTCAGGAAGTAGTCCAGCGGAGTTCTGATCATATCGCAGGCCATGTCCTTCTGACCGGAAGCCTCGTAGCCGTCTCTAAACTCCAGCATCCCGTACAATAACACCCAGGTAGACCAAGACATTGGTAGGTTGAACTTGACATGGTCTCCAGCTGCAGCATTGAATAGTGAATGTCTTAATCACTAACATGTGAATAAGTTAACGATCCATTATTTGGCGGATTTCGGACAGCAAAACAAATACGATTCAAAATAGAATTAGCATCACGCCAATTTTAAGAAATCAGCATTGCTCCCAACAACAAATATTTTCTACTTTTAGAAAAATCGCCAATTTCAGACTTCTGTTGATTAGTAATATCGGCATCATTTTGATATGCTTATGGTGTAAAGGTACTTTTCTAGGGAAAGTTCGATATATTAAATGTTCCTGAATGTAATTTTTTATTCGAGCATTATTCACATAAATTTTGAAGAAAATTAAGGGAGAATGCCCCTTAAGCTCAAAGAATTGTTACGTGTAATTATATATTGGTCGATATGCATGTAAAACAATGCACCTTTATTTTAACATTGACATCAACACGATAACATTTACATATTGGCGATATATCGAATAATAATGCCCCTAATGGGGAGCGAACCCGTACGGCGACAGCGCCTAGCCAAAAGTGTTACCATCGAGAAGTTTCATTTATCCTGCCTGCCGAGCGGTTAATGCTTCTTACCGTCGTACCAGCCACCACTGAGATCGTGACCGTCGGCACCGTCGTTGACGGCGGAATCTCCTCTCCAGGGGATCGGGTTGTTGGCCGGGAGGCGTCCTGATCGCTGGGCATCATAGAACAAGATGGACAGTTTCAACGCTTCGTTGTAGTCGTATTTCATCGGGGATCCTATCAATATTGTAAGGAGTCTTTTTAATAAAATAGTTGTATGCCGTCAAAAGCTACTGGAGCGCTACACACATTCACATATTTACAGTCATTACTTGTAAGTAACATACCTTTTAGAGGTTTATTAATTTACATCGGAAAGGTCTGACCTTTCGTACGTTTTTTTTTAATGAATTTCATGCAATTGATGCTTAAGCGATCGAAAATTACCATCAGTTACTTCTATTGATTTACTAAGAACCCTCTTTAGAAAGAAAACATCTCAAATCTTAACAACCCGAAAGCATTTTTTATTTTAAACTATAAAATTTTACAATTACCTCCCTTTCAAATAAAGACTGTTATATGTGTGAACTTGCGGAAAGAATTGATTAAAAAATCAATAAACATTAAAAGCCATTGACCATTTCATTCCAGGTCTAAGTAGATCTTTTTAAAACTCTTTCTTGACATGAAAAGAAACGAAACTATAATTTTACATTGTACATTGTACTTGTAAGCAATTGATGACCGATTAAAAATTTGGGTGTGCTATATATTCTCCATTCTAAAAGAATATGTATTTATAGTTTATTCCAAAAGAAAGTGAGCATTTTGTTTTCTGTAAGTTGTTCAATAACTTCTAATTGAGATTAGATCATAGATATTTTACCAGAGAATTTAAGTGATCATATCACAATTTTTGTTTCCAAATATTTAGGCATTTAGAAAAGCAGTTAATGAAAAATCATCGAAAACAAAGTGCACACTTTCTTGTATTATACCGAATATGTGTATTTGTGTCCGCTACTCATTAACTATAACTATATCCAATATACGTAAGATAGCTTATGCGATCATTTTGATAAACCAGTAACATTTAGCTTTACAATTTGAAATCTATATCACTGTTACCTCCACCCTGTGGTGTACCAGGTGTGGCAGAACCTCCTCCTGAGCTGGTTCCACTTCCGGTCCCTGGATTGGTTCCACCTCCTGTTCCTCCTGTACTACCACCACCTGAACAACCTAGAAATAGACAAATATTCTGTTTTGCTTGTACGCTGCTCCGTCAATGGTGATCTAACCCTTTAATTTTTTTCGTAAACATACAGACAAACTTGATGATAAACATGTGTCGCTGAATAATAAATCAACGACAGTGAATGTCCTTCATAAAGCGCAATTTTTGAATCGCTGATGTTAACCGGTTGCAGTGAATTCAATGCTGTATAAGAACTGTTACAATCTATGATGATAAACCAATGAATTTGAATTATGCAGACTGTTTTAATCTTTGATGATTACCCGATGAACAATAGGAGTTCTCTGGAGTATGCGCAATGTTTTAATCTTTGTTGATTAACCGATGAACAATATGTGTTCTCTGAAGTATGCACAGTGTTTAAATCTTTGCTGATTACCCGATGAACAATATGAGTTCTCTGGAGTATGCGCAATCTTTAAATCTTTGATGATTACCCGATGAACAATATGTGTTCTCTGGAGTATGCACAATGTTTAAATCTTTGCTGATTACCCGATGAACAATATGAGTTCTCTGGAGTATGCGCAATCTTTAAATCTTTGATGATTACCCGATGAACAATATGAGTTCTCTGAAGTATGCACATGGTTTTAATCTTTGTTGAAAACCCGATGAACAATATGTGTTCTCTGAAGTATGCACAGTGTTTTAATCTTTGATGATAACCCGATGAACAATATGATTTTTCTGGAGTATGCACAAGGTTTTAATCTTTGTTGATAACCCGATGAACAATATGTGTTCTCTGAAGTATGCACAGTATTTTAATCTTTGATTGTAGCCCGATGAACAATATGTGTTCTCTGGAGTATGCACAATCTTTTAATCTTTGTTGATAACCCGATGAACAGTATGAGTTCTCTGAAGTTTGCACAATGTTTTAAACTTTGCTGATTACCCGATGAACAATATGAGTTCTCTGAAGTATGCACAATGTTTTAATCTTTGATGATAACCCGATGAACAATATGTGTTCTCTGGAGTATGCGCAATGTTTAAATCTTTGTTGATAACCCGATGAACAATATGTGTTTTTTGGAGTATGCACAATGTTTTAATCTTTGCTGATTACCCGATGAACAATATGTGTTCTCTGGAGTATGCATAATGTTTAAATCTTTGCTGATTACCCGATGAACAATATGTGTTCTCTGGAGTATGCACAATGTTTAAATCTTTGCTGATTACCCGATGAACAATATGTGTTCTCTGAAGTATGCACAGTGTTTAAATCTTTGCTGATTACCCGATGAACAATATGAGTTCTCTGGAGTATGCGCAATCTTTAAATCTTTGATGATTACCCGATGAACAATATCAGTTCTCTGAAGTAGGCACATGGTTTTAATCTTTGTTGAAAACCCGATGAACAATATGTGTTCTCTGAAGTATGCACAGTGTTTTAATCTTTGATGATAACCCGGTGAACAATATGATTTTTCTGGAGTATGCACAAGGTTTTAATCTTTGTTGATAACCCGATGAACAATATGTGTTCTCTGAAGTATGCACAGTATTTTAATCTTTGAAGATAGCCCGATGAACAATATGTGTTCTCTGGAGTATGCACAATCTTTTAATCTTTGTTGATAACCCGATGAACAGTATGAGTTCTCTGAAGTTTGCACAAAGTTTTAAACTTTGCTGATTACCCGATGAACAATATGAGTTCTCAGAAGTATGCACAATGTTTTAATCTTTGATGATAACCCGATGAACAATATGTGTTCTCTGGAGTATGCGCAATGTTTAAATAATGTTGATAACCCGATGAACAATATGTGTTTTCTGGAGTATGAACAATGTTTTAATCTTTGCTGATTACCCGATGAACAATATGTGTTCTCTGGAGTATTCATAATGTTTAAATCTTTGCTGATTACCCGATGAACAATATGTGTTCTCTGGAGTATGCACAATGTTTAAATCTTTGCTGATTACCCGATGAACAATATGTGTTCTCTGGTTTATGCGCAATGTTTAAATCTTTGCTGATTACCCGATGAACAATATGTGTTCTCTGGAGTATGAAAAATGTTTAAATCTTTGCTGATTACCCGATGAACAATATGTGTTCTCTGGAGTATGCAAAGTGTTTAAATCTTTGCTGATTACCCGATGAACAATATGTGTTCTCTAGAGTTTGGACAATGTTTTAATCTTTGCTGATTACCCGATGAACAATATGTGTTCTCTGGAGTATGCACAGTGTCTAATCTATGCTGCTTACCCGATGAACAATATGTGTACTCTGGGGTATGAACAAGTTTAATCTTTGTTGATTTCCCGATGAACAATATGTGTTCTCTTGAGTATGCACAATGTTTTAATCTTTACTGATTACCCCATGAACAATATGTGTTCTCTGGAGTATGCACAATGTTTAATCTTTGTTGATAACCCGATGAACAATATGTGTTCTCTGAAGTATGCACAATGTTTAATCTTTGTTGATAACCCGATGAACAATATGTGTTCTCTTGAGTATGCACAATGTATTAATCTTTGTTGTTTTCCCGATGAACAATAAGTGTTCTCTGAAGTATGCACAATGTTTAATTTTTGATGATAACCCGATGATCAATATGTGTTCTCTGGAGTATACACAATTTTTAAATCTTTGATGATTACCCGATGATCAATATGTGTTCTCTTCAGTATGCACAATGTTTTAATCTTTAATGATTACCCGATGACCAATGTGCGTTTTCTGGAGTATGCACAATGTTTAATACTTTGATGATTACCCGATGAACAATATGTGTTCTCTGAAGTATGCGCAATGTTAAATCTTTGCTGATTATCCGATGAACAGTATGTGTTCTCTGGAGTATGCGCAATGTTTTAATCTTTGCTGATTACCCGATGAACAATATGTGTTCTCTGGAGTATGCACAATGTTTTAATCTTTGATGATTACCCGATGAACAATATGTGTTCTCTGGAGTATGCACAAGGTTTTAATCTTTGATGATTATCCGATGAACAATATGTGTTTTCTGAAGTATGCACAAGGTTTTAATCTTTCATGATAAGCCGATGAACAATATGTGTTCTCTGGAGTATGCGCAATGTTTAAACTTTTGCTGATTATCCGATGAACAATATGTGTTCTCTGGAGTATGCACAATGTTTTAATCTTTGATGATAACCCGATGAATAATATGTGTTTTCTGGAGTATGCGCAATGTTTTAATCTTTGATGATAACCCGATGAATAATATGTGTTTTCTGCAGTATGCACAATATTTTAATCTTTGATGACAGGCCGATGCAAGTGACGACAGCGAATTCCTTTCAGAATGTTTTTATTAATAATGTTTACTTGATAACAGTAAAGTCCTTTCAGGGTACGATATGTTGTTATTTATATCATCGCTATAGCATCAAAACAAACAAGCATAGTAGGTGAGGAAATAATTCGAGGAAAATGAAGTACCTTAATTTGCGTACAATAAACAATGTTGATGCCATGAAAGCTGTCAATTATATCTCGACAGTTTCATTCGCGTTAGCAGAAGATGAATGTTCTGTATTATCAAATAGGTCTTACAGTAAAATAAAATATGTCTTACAGCAAACAAGATATGTCGTCAAAAAGTTATGTTACCTTCGACAAAGTACATTGCATATGGTACTTGGTCGCCGTTCTGTCTGGCCACGAAGTGGGCGGGAAGTGAAGCACCGCTAGCCACCTCGGAGTATTCAGGAAGAGATGCCAGGACAAACTCCCGGCCGCCGTTAGACTGACTTTCCACCGAAGCACGCCACACCTGAAAATCTCACACATTTTATATAATGAAGTCAAATAGTGGACGGATGATTTAGCCTGACCGTTTCTTGTTAATAATGTATTTTTATATAAATTTCCGACAGCACTCTGCATTTACGATACAAATGTTCCACTCGCAAAGTAAAATTATATAATCATGTCCATTTTTAGTTTTAACAATGCATAACATATCTGGCCTCTTAAGGGGTTTCCTTATACTACAACGAAATATCTTATTATTGACTTACTTCTATTTTGTTGATGGGATGGTCAAAGACAAGGTGCACTTTCCATCCGTGACATTCCCCTGTCACGGTAAAGTCTCCCTCGAACCCACCATTCCAGTGGTTGGTGATGGTCAGCTGTGTCATGCACCAAGCCTGGCCCAACAGCGCCAGAAATACGAGTCGCTGCATCGCTAAAAATGACAAAAATATATAATTTGTATTCTTCGCAAGGTGTCATATGTCATATATGTCTGTCATTTTGGTTCTTACTGCATTTGGAAAGAACTAACAATTATGTATTATTTTTTCATAACATTAAAGTTATTTCATTACTTATTTTGACGAAACGTTATGACTTCATAGATTGCTTTTTTACACATTCACATATAAAGTCTGTTGTTTTTTTTTCAAACATTTCCGGAAATAATTTATCAACAAGCAAGTATATTGCTTGTTTGTTTGTTGTTGTTTTTTTTTACAATTTATCAACTTGTTTATAAATCCGTATTTTTCGACACTTGCTCTTCATTTATTTTTAAGTAAAAGATCTAGTGGCTTATGTGGTAACATATCCACAGAAGTATGGGAACGCACTTCACGATAAACACCATTCTGAACTTTTTACAAGTAGTAAGAATTTTGTAAAATTGCGTTGTTAGTCTTCTACATTTCGTAATACCACAGCGGACGAGAGCGAACGCTTAAATATTGTCGATCATTTAAACCATTTAATTAATGTCCAACAACATTTTTTTATAATTCAAAATGAAACAGACAACAATATTTCTAACAAATCTCACAAAACAACTGAAATAAATCAGAAAAATTTAAACACAACAGTGTATCTACCTGTTCCTATTGCAACTGGACTTGGACAAAGATAAGACGGTAATTTACATGTTAACTATGAACTAATTTCTGACATATATTTATGAAACACGGGCAACTATCGCAAGGACTTGTTTGATTAGCTGGCATAATCCAGGTCGTAACGATAACTCGCTGACCCTAGCGGGCAGGAAAAGACGGAATTTATTTCGGGCTGATTATCAAACTGTGATTTGAAACCAGTCTCAAATCTCAAGCATCTGATTGGCTGAAATGGCGACTGAGATTTGAGACTCATTTCCATTCTCAGTTTTATAACCTTGGGATCAGAGCATCATGGCAATGATATTTCCTTACATTTAGCTATCTTTAAGAAGACGTTGCTTAACATCTATTAACTGACCTTATCAAATATTAATATAAATCTATATATTTTTCAATCTTTTAACGAATTGACAGCCAGTTGCCCAGTTGAGAGCTTAAACTCTCGTTTTAATTGGCCGCTCTAGTGTGAAGTTAGATTGAATTGGCTACATGCGACTGGCTGCTAACTTTCACATACATTAATTTGGATAAACACGACACCTTAACTTGAGTAATTCATGCGAAAATCATGGATGGGAAGAGTCAGGATGTCAACTTTTACTGTCAAATTTAAAAGCTTATGGCATTTACAGAAGGAAAAAGAAATCTTCAAAACCCGCTGATGCAAAGACATACGATACAGTTACTTAAATATCCGTTTTTGTAAATTACCTCCCTTTTTCATAAAAGACAGAACAAAATCCAACGCGTATTTTTTTCTATTTCCCTTTTTTTAAAACCGATAGATACTAAACCGATTACTTCCAAGATAAATATATTAGTCTAGATTCTGAAGCTATATTGGTGATCAAAATCCTCCAGATATTTGCGTTCACTGGCATCGTTAATGTAATAGGAGTTTTCCATGTTGTTTTTTGTCAAGTTTTCATCTTTGCTCAGCATAAAAATTAGGATTTGATAAACATGAACAAGAGAAAGCTGGCTGCCACTGTATGTCTAGATATTCATGTAGTTTCGTATACATAACCAGCCTTCTCATCATACTGACACATGATTGCCAAACTTTAAAATGAGAGCCGACACCCCATCTTTTAAAATCAACATCTAGTTTGTTAATTAAAATTGGCATAAATCAATTGAATTCATATTGACTATCAGCCCAATAACATTGCCAGAATTAATTCACTTTAAAAAATTTTCTCTGTAGGAGACGAGGCAGTATGTGAGGGTGGTACCCAAGATCATAAACATGAGTTTGGAGACCAGTCACAAATCTCAAGCATCTGGCCATTTCAGCCAATCAGATGCTTGAGATTTGAGACTTTTCTCCAGTTTGAGTTTTATGACCTTTGGACCAGATCTTGGTCACTCCGACAAATGTTCAAGAAAGTAGAAGTGCAAGTAGATTACATACCGATGGTGTCCAGATGTTTCAGTATGTAAACACTTTTAAATTAGTTATCTTGGATCACTTAGTGCTTTTAAGTATATGTATTTGATGTTCTCTCCCTAAAAATAAATAGAAGTCACTGCGGATATGGCATTATGGAAGTGATAACATACAGTCTCGGTTTGTTGTCTGTTAACAAGCTTATACATGTATTCATAGTATAACCCATGCCGCGTTGCTCTGGGTTGGCCTCAACCCATTATTAAAGTACACAAGAAAATACATGTACACATTTAAATCCTCTTCAAAAAGATAGTATTATTTTGTTTCTATATTATCCATTCCAAAGTGAAATATACTGAACAAAAAAAGAAAACTTACCAGTTTTAAAATTTGAATATATTGTTTAGTGATGATATATTTTATCTTTCGTTTAATTCGTGGTATTCGTGCATATCGGAACATTTTTTTAAATAATGATGAGATCGATAATTTTTTACATAAAAGTCTCAAACAGACTTGGTCATTTTTCGCGCTGTAGCGTAGTGACCGACCCAAGAATTCATGGGTTCGGCACAGTGAAGACCTCTGAAATTCCGCTCAACGATCTCTACGAACCCTGCAAATTTCAAAGATACTCCATTTTCGCGCATACACTTTTACATGAGGGTACCTTAAATTAGAACTTCCAACATAAACATATTGGTGATAAATTTTCTCCAGATATTTGCTTTCCTTGGCATAATTTATGTAGATTGAAGTTTCCCATGTTATTTTTGTCAAGTTTTCATTTTGGCTCAGTATATTCAAAATATCAATAGATTATAATCTGGCAATTACATTAAGACATGAACTGTCAATGAAAAATTGACACATACTTCCGAAATGCTGCGAAGGGCCATAACTCGGTAAAAATAATCAGGATGGAAACTCTGGACGATATGTAGGGTAAAGAAAGATGGATTAATAACCAAGCATGCCGAGCGCTTAAGAATATTTTGTAGGTAGCCTTTCTTTTCTAATTTACAGATGGTCTTAACGAATAAAATTGATAAAATAATATTTCATTTTATTGTTTTAGTGGTTGACATTATATGTAGGTTAGTATTTATAAAACAGCATTTATCAAATGAAGTCGGTCTCGCGCCAGGCAGCCATGCGATCGGTTTACTCTGTAAATGCTCATACATTAACACTCTTGATTTAGTGGTATGAAATTATATCCTTCTATATAAATTAAGCTGCAGAGGTATACGTGGGAATACTCTTTACTAGATTTCTTCTTATTTTAACAACAGCTCATCTGAATGGATTAAGATAAAAATGGGTGTTCTACAGGGCTCCAATTTATGCCATCTCGTTTTTGTTGTCTAACATTAAAGACAATGTTACCGATATTCGATGGAACACCCGTATTTTTTGCCGATGACACTAGGTTATATGCATTCGTTGATGGCCCGTATTCCTCAGCAGTAAAGCTAAACAGCGACTTCACAAAATTCATACTTCGGCACAAAACTGGTTATTCGACTTGAACCCCAGTGGCACTATAACATTCTCAAGAAAAAGCAATAACATGAAAATTGAATTATGAACAATTTCATTATAAAAACTATCTAGGAACATAAGCACCTTGGGGTAATACTCCAAGAAGATGGAAAATGGAATTCTCATATTAATGCTGTCTCATCTAAAGCATGGACGCGCATCGGCTCCACATATTCAGGTCAGAGGACAGTAAATATAAAAGCCTGGCGCGGATTGGACAATTTTGTCTAGGGACGATCCGGGCTTAATTTATTTTCAAACTCTCATTGGCCAAAATTATAAAGAATAAAAATAATGTTTTGTTTTCAAAAATGTAAAATGACTTTAAATAGATACTTTAAAATGAAAATAATTTTTAAAAACACTGTTTGAAAGGTGATTTGTGGCATTTTAATGAAGTTGGTACTTTTCTGATTTTGGGTTAGAGATTTGTTTTCATTCTGGGGGTGATTACATCCGGTTCCAAATGCTGAGAGAATGAGTTGGTGAAGGCACCAATTCTTGGTCATTTTTGCATTTCCCAAGAGTGCCACTATGCAAATCTGGGGTTGTTTTGGAACAAGTCGTGTAAATAAAATCACAGGAGGACCAAATTTTATAATGTAAGTCTATGGGAAACTATTTAGTGGTCTCTGACCTAAAGCCTGGATGTAAACAATGCTTGATTAGTACTAGAAGGAGCACTAGTAAGGGTTTTCTGCATATTTTATTGCTTAAAACTTGTAGATTAATAGAACATGTACCATAATTAAGGGAAAATGGCTCGTGTATTATATAAAGATTTCATACAAATGCACATTGAGTAATACTAGTATCATGTGGGTAGGAATTTTGGTGCCAAACAAATAATAGTGGTCTACATCACATGTGGTTTTATAGTTTCCTATTTGTTCAAGGATTATGCATGTAAAAATGTTTCCAGCATTCTTCGCGAATGTTTTGGAATGCATTTTGCACGAAAAGATTTTGTCGAAATGATTTTATTACTTTTTGCGATAAATTGTTTGTCGCGATAAGATGCCTTTCGAATTTTTTTCCCAATAAGTCACATTGAATATCTGAGGCAACATTTTTGTAAATTTTGCAGCATTTTGGCCCCAAAACATCTTTCATAATAGTTTAAAACAAACAGACTGCTTCCAGCTTTATTTTGTTTAGTTTTGGTGGTCTCTGAGCTCTTTTAAAATGATGCAACTTGAAAGAATGCAGGGGTGTAGTGTTTTTATAATGCATTTGTCACCCCACTAGTGTTTAGATTTTTATCTCTTTCTTGAAATATAGTGAACTAAATCTAATTTAAGTTGTATTTCAGTTGTAATGTTTAAAAACATTGAAATTAGCAAGGTAATGAACTACAATGAATTGATAAACAACAGATAACTGTCTTTCCATTATTGTGATTACCTCCCTTGAATATGCAAAATTGATTAAATTCTTAAATTTGGTCCTTTTATTCACTGAAAGTAGTCATGGTAATGTGGATTTTGATTGGAATGAGCTTCTTGAAGTTTGTTTTATCAATAAAATGCATATTTTGGGGGATTTCAGCCTTATTATTGTTTTTATATATTTTATTTTCTTCAATTTAGTCAAAATATGGTATATTTTTCATATAAATTGTTATATTTCTTAGGGAGTCATGAATTATATTTCAAGACATAGGTTTATATCACAGAATGAAACACTCTTTACATGATTTATGTCAAATCATTAGCACAATCACTAAGAAATTCCAGAAAATAAGGCTAAAAGATGGCATGTTATGTCAAAAAGGTTCCAAAATTAAGTTCTCCTGTACCAGATCTAGCATGTATCTGTCATGAAATGTGAAAAACAGGCTCATGTTGATCATTCCTTTCAATACATATTATGTGTTTTATGAAATATATGGTAAAATAACTTGATTTATTAAATTATATATCTTGTAAAACATTTTAATGTGTTAAAATTGGGGGAAATGTTGTATTTTAAGGGGGTAGGATAATTGAAACCCATAAATAAGTGTTTTAATAATATAAAATTGGTGGAAAACTGCATTTTTCTTCAAAAGCAACAAAAACACATCATGTAATGAATATATTTATTACTTTATATGCAAATTACATGTGGTGAAAGAACATTTCTGGTTAGGCAATTATAAAACTGAAAATCATGCAATTTTTTAAAGAACAAGTGTGATAGGCATTACTTGTCTGGTCATAGTGCCCATGTATTTAAACCAACATAAAAGTAAACATTGTAATTGTGTGCTGTTATGACTGAGTATGAATTAAAACTAAAAGAAAATGAAATTCTTTAATTTGAAAATCCCCTTAAGGTCAGAGGACAGTAAATATAAAAGCCTGGCGCGGATTGGACAATTTTGTCTAGGGACGATCCGGGCTTAATTTATTTTCAAACTCTCATTGGCCAAAATTATAAAGAATAAAAATAATGTTTTGTTTTCAAAAATGTGAAATGACTTTAAATAGATACTTTAAAATGAAAATAATTTTTAAAAACACTGTTTGAAAGGTGATTTGTGGCATTTTAATGAAGTTGGTATTTTTCTGATTTTGGGTTAGAGATTTGTTTTCATTCTGGGGGTGATTACATCCGGTTCCAAATGCTGAGAGAATGAGTTGGTGAAGGCACCAATTCTTGGTCATTTTTGCATTTCCCAAGAGTGCCACTATGCAAATCTGGGGTAGTTTTGGAACAAGTCGTGTAAATAAAATCACAGGAGGACCAAATCTTATAATGTAAGTCTATGGGAAACTATTTAGTGGTCTCTGATATCCACCATCGTGGATGGTGGACAGTTTAACGTGGTGTATTGAAAGATAATTTATCTAGTAATCTTTTATAAATTATCTTATATATCAGTTACTCTGTTCTTATGGTCAGAAGACAGATTAACTTATCATGACTATTTACTAACTGATAGATCTGTGTTCAGTGACACTATAGTCATGATAATTATATGAAGAAGATACGAGTTGCATTCGCTTTATCCCAGTTTGTTGATAGCGATAAACGGGATTGTGCAACAATGGAATCCGTGAGGACCTAATTTTCATGGGTGTCGATTGTCTGTAATACACAGAACCTCTTGACAGCGATTGTTGAAATATATATAACTGATGTTGTTACTGTTCATACAGAATTTGAATTGCTACAGTTAATTAAAAGGGTCTTGTACGACGGTTATTCCGCAAAGATCATGTACTTGTAGAATGATTTTCACCGCATTTTGAAAAGAAGAAAGATTTTTGATAGTGAGAAAATTAAAGACTTATGATATCATAGAGGTCTACCCGGTAGGTCCTATATTGTTGTAATATAAAACGATGGCACCCAAACAACGCAATTTTAATGCCAACGTTTAACAACACAATAACTACACGCCCGTGTCGCTTCATATTTTCGTTTATTTTTGTTTTAATTTGTATTGCAAGTTAATTTTTGTCTAATTAAATGATAATGGTTTATGGGCCTTCTTGTAAGTTATTTGGGAATTTTCCAAACTGCAGTACATTTCGGAAATGCCCATTGATCTATTTAAATATCACCAAAGTGTTGTTTGTGCCGCGTGGCGACTATAAAAATTCTTTCCGTACATTCAATCGGTGCTGTTATCATTACGCCCGTTGAATGCCATTGATCATGATGCATATAGCCGTGCAAATATTGAGTTCCGCTTAACCCCGGGCTAGGGACGTGAACAGTTATATGCATTTCCATCACTGCCCATAAACAGGCTCAAACAAACCTTGCCTGCAATATTTCGATAGTTGTCGTGTTCGGTAGCGTTCAAAGTTCCTTTTTCATCAATTTAATAATTGTCACGGAATCACTTTTGACTAACGGGGAGTCAGGAATCGCACATTTAAATTCTTATGTATAAAATTTACAAAGAAGTAGCACATTTGTTGTTCGTTTTTAATTTTAACTTCAACCTGAAAATTTGTTTCCCGTGATAATAATAGAGTTTACAGTGTGGGAAACATCTTCATGTTAATTTATAAAGGATTTTTCATCTTTGCGCAGGTAAAATATTTTTATTTTATGTTCGCTTGTGCATTCCGATTTCATTTTTTTAGTAAAACATTCACACGTTATAAAATCTAGAACTAACTTAAATGAAATTAGGTCAAATCTTTGATTGCCTGTCTTTTTTGAAAACTCTTAAAAACACGATATTGTGGAATAAAATTGCCCTTTTCGTTTTCAGAAATGACACGTGGCAGTGGATCATTTGACCTTAACAAACGCTATCACAACGAAAATGTAATCGGCACTGTCCGTCCAGTCCGGTTCCGCTGGATAGTTGCCACAGCAGGAGTCGGGTGCGTCCTTATTCTTGGCCTGATCATTGGACTGGCCGTTGTCTCGAAAAAGAATAACAGTCTACAGAATGAGCTGGGCCGCCTGAAAGAAAACCAACAGTCTTCAACAACACCGGATGCATCATCCACCACCCAGACCGCGACTACCCCTGGTCAGTTCTGGCCCCGAAGCCTTGGAGCTCTGATTATCAGTCGTAATTTAACGTTTCAGTTAACGGAAGAAAACGTACAGCGTGCTACATGGACACACGATTCGTCTGTTATGACTGACTTACAGTTGCCGCCGTCCGACTGTTCGACAAACTCCGTAGAGAATCTTTGCATGGAATGGAAAGACGACCGGCGTCTCAACATCTCTAGGGATATTTACCAGTCGGGTCTTGAATGTTACAACGTCAGATGGGAGGCGTTACGTCGTGTAAGCCAGAACTTGACAGATTGCTTTGACGTCACTCGGGCACACTGGTATGGCGGGTATGAGGATACACATCAGTACTGGCCACTGGAAAGAAACACCATGCCTCTATCTGCTTACATAAGTAACGATGCTTTTCAGAACGGAATCGGTAACGTTTTAGAACGCTATTTTATTTCTTCAAAAGGAGCCGGTATACTTATTGACAATGACGTACCGTTGTATTTTAGTCTGAACAACCCTAATAATGGAAGTATGTGCTTTTCTGCAAAGTATGATAGATATCCGTACTTTAATTTGAACAATAAATTACCGACATTGAGCTACAAAGTATGTCTCGCTGAAAATGTTAGAGAAGTTCACACTAGAATGGCGAAAGAGTTTATAACAAGGCCAGAAGGTTTGCCCAACCAGAAGCTTTTTCAGTATCCGATATGGTCCACCTGGGCACAATACCACGATTCTATTAATCAATCTATAGTTCTCCAATTTGCAAGTGATGTTATCGGTCATGGATTTAATTGTTCTCAAATCGAAATTGATGATAATTGGACACCTCATTATGGAGACTTTATTTTTAATAAGGATAAGTTTTCAAACGCTACCGTGATGGTCTCGCAGATTAAAAGCACAACGGGCTGTGCTGTAACTGCATGGGTTCATCCCTTTTTCAACATCGATGGCGAATTTTTCAACGAAGCACAAGTAAACCATTATCTTCTGCGACAGGTTGACTCAGACATCCCTGCTTTAACAAAATGGTGGGACGGTAATATGACTGGTGTTCTTGATGTATCTAATGACAACGCAACGGCCTGGTATCTAAGCAAACTTGACAGCTTGAAACAACATATTGGGCTGGACTCTTTCAAGTTTGATGCTGGTGAACTTTCATGGCTACCGAACATATACGACGCGTCAGGTTTAACAGAAAACCCGTGTGACGTTTACCCCGGATTATATGTGAAAATGGCAGCCCGTGCAGATCCTACCAATCGCCAAGAAGTAAGAAGCGGATACAGGACGCAAAACCTTCCAATCTTCGTTCGTCAAATTGATAAACTATCCGACTGGAGTCACAGAAACGGTTTCGCTTCTGTCATTCCCGGCGTGTTCACATTTGGAATTCTAGGTTATCCTTTTGTACTTCCGGATATGATCGGCGGAAACGCTTACGACAATCGCTTTCCAGACTCGGAGCTGTTCGTACGTTGGATGCAGTTGAATGCCTTCCTTCCTGGGATGCAACTTTCAATCGTTCCATGGGATCCAAAATTTAATGACTCGCATATAAACGTCACGCTGTTGTCGCAAACATTTTCTGAGCTACATCAGAATGTATCAGACATTATTTTAAAGTTTGCAAATAATTCTGTTCTAACTGGAGAGCCAATTATCCGTCCGTTGTGGTGGATCGATCCGGAGGACGAAGTCGCTCTCACTTGTGAGGACGAATATTTAGTAGGTGACCAGTATCTTGTTGCTCCAATAATGCAACAATTCGGCAGGTCACGTGATATTTTTATTCCATCCGGATCTTGGCTGGACAGGTTGAGAGGTAATGGCACCGTTCCGGTGTATGAAGGACCAATATGGATATACAATTATACGGTAGATATTCATGAACTGGCTTATTTCGAAAACTTGAGCTATGTTTAGATCAAAATATGCGCTTTATGGGCGATACAACGAGTCAAGTGTTTCACCATAGATATGAAATAATAAAAAAACTTTGCATATTGCATTTGGTTAGGCATACAGAGGGGGAACAAGATTTAAAAATTTACATTAAATTTCTGCAATCTGTCGCATTTACCGAATACGTAATGTGTATCTTATATTAATTTTCTTTAACATTATATTGCTCTCCGGGATGATAACATGGGTGACATAGGTCGCACATAGTGCGAATAAAGGAATAGATAAACCAGAAAAAATACATATCTTGTTCTTTTTTTTATATAATTTTAATCTAAAGTTGGGTTGTATTTGATATGTTGATACGTTAGGAACAAAATAATACTGAATTGTGAGAACATTCATATATTAAGTAATAATTTACTAATTGTGATAGGAACAGACAAGCATACTCGCACTGTGGTTGGTATTTTGACAGTTCTTATATGTCTGCTCATTCTAACATTTCACTCCACGATATACGACTTATATAATCACAGTGTCTAAGCGTACAGATAACCGAAACGGAAGTTGCTGATCTGTACGCCGATGATCAAATAGTTGCTTACAGAAAAACACGCGACATCGGTTTTTTTATTTGTAAAATATATTGAAATTAAACGTTCTTTTTGCAGAAATTATTTCTCTAGTAAGTACATCTTTGATAAATAGTCTTACTGTGATCTTGAAGTCTTGAACTAACGGCTAGTTAAGTTGCAATCTGTAATCTTTTCACACTTGATCAGTACAAAATGTGGAAAAAGAGTGGAGAAAATCCGCATTTGTGATCTCATATTTTATAATGTATATATTGGAAAGGTATATATTTGACTTCCCGTGAAAGAAAAATCATTTTCAACGCTCACAAAATGCGTTGAACGGTGCTTGAACGAATTAGCACCGAGAAAATGGTCTTTCTGTGCAGCAACCGAAAGTGACAAGACTGCACGCAAAGTTGCATTACTTCAATGTCAGACTGTACGAACAGTTGCGATCATAAGTGCATTATATACTGATCAACTGAAAAGAATCAATGAAGCAAGAACTTGTTAAAGGAATCAATCAACCAAATCTAATGTATTATGTATCAAAAACAAAACCTTATATGATCAAATTTTAGAACTGACAAGCAAGTTTTGAGCTATAAATTGTTTTTTTACTCTGATCTACTGTTGAACCATATGAACGAATTGGTACACTTGGCAAATAAGACACCGATAATTGCTAGAAATCTTAAACCCCCTGAATGTGACATTAAATAAAACCTAGTATAAACCTGCTGAAATCCCTGCCGGTGTTGGCAAAAATATACATTATGCACAAATATTATCCAATATCATAAAGACTTTAACAATCTGGTCTTTAACAGGAAATTTCCATTAAGTGGTTTCAGATTTTGAAATCCAACACTTCGTGACTGAGTTAAGTTAGTCTACAATTACGTCTGCAACTGCTAAGAATTTCATGTTTAAGGTAGTTAAAATGTCGAGTTGGATTTCATTTTGGCCGACTTTCTTTGTTAGATTTCAGGGATTATGTTAATCTGATTGGAGCATTCTATGAAATCTTTAGAAACTATGGTTGAAGTACTAACGCGTATTTGTCTACTGTTCGCATTTCAGAGAAGAAATGAAAACATTACAGCGGGCATCTACATATCTTACACGGTCTTACCACTGATATAGCTCGGTTGGAATATAGTCGTTTTTTTCACGCCTCCTTTCATAAAGAACTAACAAGAGACTTAAAAACAAATCTGATATCGAAAAAGAAGCCAAGATCAGTTATTTGTTTATACAATTGTATTATTAAAAGAATGAGCAAATTTGTTGAAAAAATATGCATTTTTCAGGTTCTCGTGCAAGAATTATTAAGGTTAACTGAAGCTAAAATGATAACCTGTCGATATAATCAGAAAGCATTAACTGGAACGATAAACTGTTAATGATCTGTTTGACAACTATGCGTACAGATGTCAGGCATCTGTTAACAACTAACGATCGCGTACAGTTGCAACTATGCGTACAGTCTTATCATTTACAGTGACATAAAGAAAGAATCATTTTCTCGTTGCTAAGTCGTTCAAACTCAGGTCAACGAAGTATACAAGTTGAATAAATGAATTTTCTCCCATACCAACACAAATATGGTCCAAAATCTATTTACACAAAGAAATTTGAACCCAAAACGTCCCGTTTTGTTCAATATTTTTCTCCTATTTTCACTGATCGAGTTGGGAACGATGATGGATTATAACAATACTAACCCTTCCTTTAAGTCTATATGATCACAGCAGGACTAACAATTAACGTTTTACTTACCACAGAAATATTTTTTTCCAAATGCACATTAAATTTGGTTTATTTACCAAAAATTAATTGGATGTCGCAGGTTTTTCTGTAAGCAACTATGTGATCATCGGCGTACAGATCAGCAACTTCCGTTTCGGTTAACTGTACGCTTAGACACTGTGATAATAAGCATGAACATTTGTGCAGTCTGAATATGATATACAATAGTCCCTTTTATATTTAGGAGTTTATTGCTATTTCTGACCGGTAAGCGAACAGAGATCCTGATCAGACTTCACGGACGTGATTTGGACCTACACCGGTCACTAACAGGTCATGTTGCATGGAGTAGAGGGTTATCAAAACAAGTTTCTGTTTTATTTGACGTGGACATTAAGATGAAATTTTACGACATTCATTTACACCGGAAGAACTTTCTGGATCAGGGATCATATTTTAAAGCAGACAAGTGTACAATCATGGAACCAGTGTTGGGGAGTTGCCATCTTGGTTGTACTGTCTTGCATAATAAGTCCAACATTTAAGCACGTTGAAAGTGTCTATCTTATATGAACATTCATTATTAAAATATGACCATTGCGATTAATTGAAACTTTTTTGTAAGACTACATATAGCTCTATCTATGTTAAATTTATAATCGGTGATAATTGTTCATATTGTTTTTTTTGTTGTTTTTAATTTAGAGAACAGGTTAACAAAATTCCAATACTTCTTTGTGTCTGTTCGCGTATGTTGTAATATAACTAAAACAAGTTACAACAAGTTACTGTGTCGGAGAGTATGAGCATACTGCGCATGTCAGCTCCCTACCCCCCACATATGGCGGACATTTCAGTGACCCACATTCGGCCTCTACAAGGTGGAAGAGTTTGCCGTTATTATTATTTACTGTGTCGCCAATTGTTTCGGGTTATTTATCGATGCAAACGTATTCGGACGACGCTTTATGGCTGTATGCTACTGCCATGAGATATCCCGAGTACTCGAGCGTGTAGTCATTATGACAGGTGATTCTGCCGGGTACCATGAGAACGTCACGTGGTATACGACAAACCGCGCACGGAACTTCGTAATCGTGTAAATATTTCCAGTCATCTAGATAATTGGTTTCGTATTCCGCTCCGAATATCCTTGCGTAAGTCTGATAACCGTCCGAGTACCTCTCCCAAATGGGATCACTTGGTAGGCAGATATAGTTCGCAGCTCCACCGGGATGGTCATATAATGAGCCGCCAACGTAACCCTCGTAAATTAGCGTGGGTTGGGTGGACATATCGTGCGTCCCCAGCGTACATACGAGCTTCCGGTGGCATGTTTAATATCCGGATAAGCCGGAACGTTGTATGGAGAGTCGCATTGACCCTGCAGTTCTGCTATGGTTTGCTTCGCTTCTGTAAGTAGACATAAATTGAAATTATTACATATGTTCGAGTAACAGTTTGTATGTTTTGATAAGATAAACTTGTGCCAGTGTAGTGAAATATCCGTGACGCTGACTATACTCACAATTTTCCTTAAACGAATCCTCGTCATATACAATGTTAGATACATAAGAGGGGACATGTCTGTACTCATTTGATTAGAAGATGCAGATTTAAGAAAATAAACAGAACTGGACGGATAAGTCTTTAACGCGTATTTCAATAACAGATGTGACTTTATTGTTACAAAACGTACAATTACCTTCAATCATTTGATGGCAAAATACCGGCAGACACTTCTTGTCACATGTTACATGCAGCGTTAGAAATAAACATGTTGGTATTGTGTCATGGACGTTTTAAGTCGCCCCAGAATTCGATTCGGTGTTGCAATTCCTGGTGTCTTGCGTTATTTTCACTTTGGAAAATAGATTTCCTACGGACCAAAGGGGTTTTGCAATACCATGAAAAACTGGTATATGTTCAAACGTTCTTTAGATGTTATTCTCTAATCATTCTCTGAGATTCTCTGATCAGACATACTTTTAAAAACCCGTCAGAAACAAACAGATGACAGAATACAAATGGAATAACAAACCTTTCAGCTCGTTAAGAAGTGTGGCGAAATTCGCTACATGGTCCGCTAGCTTCTGAATGACACTGAATTCGTATTCAAACTTGTTGTTACAGGTGTCCTGAACGCCTGTGGCAGCTGCCAATAGTCCCAGGATAGCTAGGAGGATCCGGAAAGCCATAACTTTACGTCAGCAGAAGACTGAACAAGATCTGAATGTTCGTGAAGAATGTATCGTGCTTAAAAATGTTATTTTAAAGGTACGAGTATCATGCAACGTATTCATGTTTTTATTAGGATAGTAAAGATAAATAAATATGTTAATATCTTCAAATAACTTTACAAATTTTTTATAAACATAGAAAAATTAATGTAGTGAAGAAATTACAGAAAAGTATGTATGAATTAGATTACTATGTGTAATAAATATATTAATCCCAAAGATTTTCATAACGCTTTTCATTTAACACGGCGGTTGAGCTACTAGTACTCGGACTTTTTTTTCAAATCTACGTCCCCGCCTTTTCAGCTACTCTTTTAACACTTTCAAGACCTTTTCAACGCCTTGTTTTATGCTAGTAGATCTACAGCATTTAATATTGCCAGCGACTTTTCAAAAGTCATTGTTACCCGTTTCACTTAAGATGGACTTCAGTACCTTTAACTAAAATTAAAAAATATTCCTATTTGTAACAAAGTTTAAGATCTAAAGATGTGCTGTTTGGTGACAAATAACAAACAATATGAAATGATGATGCGATTTCTTTACAAATATCGCGGAAAAGTCCATTGAAAAGGGTATTTTGTTGTTGTTTAAACATTGAAAAGGGTATTTTGTTGTTGTTTAAAAGTAGTGTATTGTGTAGTTATGTTTTATTATATACATCGTACATATGTTCGTGACTTTTTTCAAGCATAAAGTATAAGCAAAAGTCGTACATGACTGATGCAAATTTCATTAGCTTGTTTATTCGATATTTACTTGCGAAAGCGGCCTTTTGACCTAAAAAATCGTAGAGTTAGCTTAATTTTCGTCACTTATTGTTGACCTATACAAAAAAAACTGCTCAATAAAATTTAGATTTTTTGGCGTATTTCGTATGTAAAATTTATCTAAACTTGGCGTCGAAATACCGCTTTTCGGCAACGTCACACGTTAATCTTGGATAAAAGCTTATGAAATTTTCATATGTAGCAAGAGAATTTAATTATATTTAATATTTTTAAAATGTAAAGCGGAAATTACGACATACATCAAACTCGAAAGAAAAAGAAAACGTTTAGATACGGCTCTTTTGACGTCATGTTCAAAAACTATCGTTTTAAGACTTGTTTCCCCAAAAATGAGGAAATTATCGGTTCCATCAATTGGAAAGTAATATGATCAATTTTCTGCTTGCAATTTTTCAGTAAAATACTTGAAAGCTGACAAAACGGCAAATTCCATCTTAAAGGAATTTAGAAGCAAATTTACCCCGACACCCTAACCCGCCGCCAATCCCTCCCCACGATCGAAAAGATTCTTTATCGTCTTCGGAACGTTGCACTTGTCAATCTTTTCAATTTAGTTGTAATTTCCGTCACATTAATTATTACGTCAAGGTCCCTCTGTCACCGGAGGCGAGATTTACTGTTGTCCTAGCTGGACGCCGGTTTACAATTAAGTAAATTACAACAACAACAACCTTTCTTAGCATCTCAGCTATATGACTATTTGTATCGACGGAACCTGTTTGGTTAAAATATTCTTTTAAATTATTTCTCAGCTGAAAAAAAAAACAACCAACAGAAAAAACACTAAATACTCGATTAATATTCATTGCATTTGATGCAAGTACGCTTTTCTAGAGGAAGTAGAGTTCATTTAGCCTTAGGGTTATTTAGATGTCCAATTGAACAAATACACAGAAGAAACGTACTAAACTGGTCAGTTAAATTTGAATATATGTCAAAAATTTTATAATTTGATTGATGGATCACCAACCTAAATCCGGTGGTTGTAACAGAAAATTGTTCACGTAAGTGAACTATCCCCTTGCAACATTCTTTTTACCAAAAAAGCCTGTTACTGGGCGGAGAGGGATACAGAAATTGGTGGTCAAAATAGTGACCAAATCAATCAGTGGTAGTTGCAATGGAATTATCTGTTTTTTGCAAGCTTGAAATTCCGAAGGATTAAATAAAGGACATAAAGTAACTACCGAGATGTTTAAATTAAGGACTTTGTTTGTGTTATTTATTTGTGTTCTCGTGCGCACGTGCCGTGGTAGTGCATGGCTGCAGGATCCGCCGTCAAGGTCAGCTGCATGGTACTACCAGATCAAAACCCCGGTCAACTATGACTTTCGGAACATTAACTGTGGTGGAACACCGGTACGATTAACAATTTAAACAGTATTTTTTTAAATAATTTTTTTTTCTATTTATTTTATAAAAAATGTGACAGATATTCAAAACGGCATGTACATTTCAAATGCTGGTGATTTTTGTGTTTGTTTGTTTTAAAGGAATGAACACGATAAATTGTGAACATCCTTGTTTTTTCCAAAAAGTATTAACAATTTCTTTTTAAACTAATTTTGATGCAAAATGAAATTCAGATACTATTTTAAATCATAACGCAATGATTCTGTCCTAAGAAAATCATGTAACAATTTCCTGTGCGAAAGACAATTCTTGCGTGATCCGCGGGAATTAGAGAAACAAATTTATACAAGCAAGTATAACGAATATAATAGATTATTTAATTTAGAAGTTAAAGATAACAAGTTGAAAATGAACCCTGGTGTAACCTCGCAAAACTCCGCATAGACAAATAGAATTAAATTAAATGCAATACAACAACAACTATAACAACACACATATATACAAATTTAGAACTTGTATCTTTTATCAGGTGAAGATTTATGCAGATGGCTCCAGAAACTGTGGTCTATGTGGAGATCCGTATAGTGACCCAATACCTCGACCTAACGAACTCGGTGGAAAGTATGCCAATCCTCGCGTGCTCACGCGCTACTACGAGTCCGGTCAGGTGGCCCATATCAGCATATGGAACAATCTTCCGGGAGCGCCCGGCTTTTATGAGTTCCGGCTCTGTGACGAGGATTGGAACCAGTCTCAAGCATGCCTTGACAAGCACCTGCTGGTGATCAAAGACACTAACAGTACTAACATGCCAGTGCCGAAAACTCAAGGCCTCGTTATGATTCATCTTCAACTTCCGGCAGGAGTCACGTGTGACAAATGTCTGCTTCAGTGGCGGTTCAGGAAAGGCAAGTTCTATTTGTTACTAGCATAACTTTAAACCCAAGGCCGCGATGAATAATAAATAATGGCCAGTTTCAAATCTTAAACATCGGATTGGTTTAAATGGAGACAAGTTTTCTCAGTAACCGTTCAAGGTATAACTTTGAAACTTAACACAGTTGTCTTACATCTCAAAACCAATTATCAGGACAAGTTTCATAATCCCTGACTGTATTTTGACAAAGTTATGCCCCTTTTTCACTTAGAAATTTTGTTAAGTTTTTTTTTGTGAACGTTGTGTTTTTCTCAGTAACCGTTCAAGGTACAACTTTGAAACTTAACACAGTTATCTGACATCTAAATACCAATTTTGAGGACAAGTTTCATAAACCCTGACTTATTTTGACAAAGTTATGCCCCTTTTTCACTTAGAAATTTTGTTAAGATTTTGTGAAAGTTGTGTTTTTCTCAGTTACCATTCAGACAAAGTTATGCCCCTTTTTCACTTAGAAATTTTTTTTAAGTTTTTTGTGAAAGTTGTGTTTTTCTCAGTTACCATTCAAGGTATAGCTTTGAAACTTAACATAATTGTTTGACATCACAGTACCAATTATCAGGTCAAATTTTATAACCCCTGACTGTGTTTTGCAAAAGTTATGCCCCTTTTTGACTTAGATTTTTTGTTAAGTATTTTGTGAATGTTATCTGTTGATGCCAAATTGCCTGTTGGCGCTTAGCTTGGTTTGTGGGTAGCTTATATCAACAGGCAGCTTGAGATTGCTTCCCAGGTGCCTGTGATAAAGGTCAAGGTCACTTGCTTAATATAGAAATTCAGCTTACCTTCAATAACTTGAGTTTGCTTTTACCTCTGGATGCCAAACTTAGTATATGAGTAGCTGATATCAAAAGACAGCTTGGGATTGCCACAGGTATCTGTGATCAAGGTCAAGGTCACTGTTGCTAAAAATAGAAATTCAGTTTTCCCTCAATAACTTGAGTTTGCTTTGGTATATTTATGCCGAACTTAGAGTTGGTATCTAATATCAAGATGCAGCTTGAGATTGCTACCCAGGCGCCTGTGATAAAGCTCAAGGTCACTGTAGCTAAAAATAGAAATTCAGTTTCTGCTCAATAGCTTGAGTTTTCTTTGGCCTATTGACACCAAACTTGGTTTGTGGGTAGCTTATATCAAGACACTACTTAGGATTGATACCCAGGTGTCTGTGATAAAGGTCTATGTCATTTTTGCTAAAAATAGAAATTTAGGTGTCTCCTTATTACTTGGGTTAGCTGTGATCTATTGACACCAAACTTTCTTTGGGTAGCTGATACCAAGACGCAACTTGGGATTTCTACTCAGAAGTCTGTGATCAAGATTAAGGTCACTGTTGCTAAAAATAGAAGTTCAGTTTCTTCATATCAGATATTTTCTTTACAAAAGTATAAATATTAAATGAAAACCTGGTTTTCGGCGCGTGGCGACGATTTTTTCTTGTTTTTTGTGTGGCACTGTTGTCTTCTCATTGCGGAAATGTCTGTGAAGAAGTTGGTGGTAATGCAATGCAATGTCATAGTGAACATTTGTGCCAAGTTATTTTGAAATCCCTTCATTCATAAAGAAGTTATAGCCCGAACAAGTAAATTCAAGTTTTAGTAACTGTGACCTTGACCTTGGACTTACAGGCATGGGTAATGTACGCAACACACCGCCTTGTCATGGTGAACATTTCTGCCAAGTTATTTTGAAATTACTCTATTCCTAACGTAGTTACAACCCTGACAAGAAAATTCTATTTTAGTAACAGTGACCTTGACCTTGGACCTACAGGCATGGGCATGGTACGCGACCACGCATCGCCAAAGCGATCTAGCATCGTTGATTCGTGATCTCGCTCAAGAGGTCGAAAGGAGAAACAACGATGTCCCCAATAGAATATCGTAGTATCTCGTGATTTAATATCTAAAATATATATTATTTATCTTCACTTTCATGAATAGATCTTTTAGACTCTAGCAGGTGATGTGGTTTTTATCTCGGGCGTTGCTTTTGTAACCACCAACACTAGCCAAATCATTTTCCTGCTCGGTGCTATTTTAACTTAAACACAGACAAACAGACAATTTATGGATGCATAAAATTTACTATTTCTTGGCTATCTGTTTTATCTACTAGCTAACTCTGACGATGCATTTAAACTTAAACAGCACTTTGATGTGTAGTATCTTCTAACACAATATTCAAATAACCGGGAAGGAGTTAATTTTCATTTAAATCCAAATTGTTAAGCGGTACTCAAATAAATTTCTCTCACACCAGATCATGACATGTACTTATTAGACTAAAATTTCTGCGAAATTCGCTCTTTTTCAGTCAATTATAGGCCTAAGTTTTGCATATTGGCACAAATAATATAAACCACAACGAAATCATGCTACTTAATTGATACAGTTTTTTAACAGTAACTACCCAATTGGCAAAGGACGCCACTCTCAAAAGCGTTCTTATGTGTAATGGTTGGCTCCCATTACGTGAATACGCATCTTAGACCATAATAGTTATAGTAATTAACTAATGTATTTATCACCAAAAAATACAGATTCGCTTAACCCGGGTATTAAGAGGCTTTGGGTTAGTTCATAGTTGAATGCCTTCGGGACAGAAATAAATTATGCTTTTTCGGGAGATCATTAAGAAAAATGGGTCATTTATCTTGCCACTAGAGCTGGTGGTATTGTTTCATAAAGATAGAAGTTTGCGGAAAGAGATGGAACATGCAAAAAAGAATAGAATAAATAGTATTAAGGTTGAAATAAGGGAAACTATACCATTATCCAGTCAAGAATTTACATTATCCATTCACTTTTTCTAGGCGAATCCCCATTATCCAATTTGCTTCAGGTGTCTCAGAAAAAAGATGTTTGTTAAGGAATATACTCATAATACTGGCTAAAGCTGGGTGGCATATTGATTGTCTATGTGTCGTTTACAAAAAAAACATGTTTAAATTTATTTTAAATGGGCATAATACGTAGTTTTTTGTAGAAATCTGGAATGTTGCGTGATCATTTTCCTTTGTTTTACTTTATCTGAAGGCCGATTCCAAATGTATGGGTATGAGAGGAAGGCTAGGACATCGCTTGATTGTTATCTATCGCAAAAGATAAGTATGAGATCACAATAACACGAAATTCATACAATAACTAACCTCTCCATGGTGTTTCCTCCGACCTGGCGATCTATCATTATTCTCACAATCTATCATTATCCGCGATTCTCATTATCTGGGTACATACCGTGGTCTTGATATGGTGAACAATTATACCAAGTTATTTAAAAATCCAATAAGAAATGACAAAGTTACAGAGCGGACAAGATTTTGCAAGACAATTCTATTTTTAGTAACAGTGACCTTGACCTTGGACCTACAGGCATGGGTATTGTCAGGACACACCGCCTTGTTATGGTGAACATTTGTGCCAAGTTATTTTGAAATCCCTCCATTCCAAACGAAGTTAAGGGCAAAGTGTATATTTTTCTTAACACAAAATGTAAGTGAAAAAGGGGCATAATTTGAAAAATGTTGGAAGCAGGGTTATGGGTCTTGTTGGTTATGATGTAGATTTTGATGGTGAAAATATATTTCAAGTTTCAAGGCAGTATCTCAAGTAGTTTTAAAGTTATGGGCAAAATGCATATTTTGCTTAACACAAAATATAAGAAACAAGATATATTCCTATTAAAACTAATGTAAATGGAAGTATCAAAGGGCCATAACTTCTGAACGGAACATGTAAGAGCAAAACCCCACCTTTATGCACAACAACATATCAGGCCAAGCATTGTGGTAAAGTTTCATCAAATTCCCAGCAGAGGTGTAGGAGGAGTTGCGTTCACAAGATATATTCCTATTAAAACTAATGTAAATGGAATTATCAAAAGGTCATAACTTCTGAACGGAACATGTAATAGCAAAACCCCACCTTTATGCACAACAACATATCAGGCCAAACATTGTGGTAAAGTTTCATTAAATTCCCACCAGTAGTGTAGGAGGAGTTGCGTTCACGAGATATACTCCTATTAAAACTAATGTAAATGGAAGTATCAAAGGGCCATAACTTCTGAACAGAACATGTAAGAGCGAAACCCCACCTTTATGCACAACAACATATCAGGCCAAGCATTGTGGTCAAGTTTCATTAAATTCCCACCAGTAGTGTAGGAGGAGTTGCGTTCACGAGAATATCGGACGGACGGACGGGCGGACGGACGAACGGACGGACAGGAGCAACTCTTAATGCCCGTCGCCATTTCATGGCGGGGCTATAAAAAGTATCAAATAAATGTATGGTCATGTTATTATAAAGATCAGCAATTTTTCAGAGGACATCGCCGGGTGTGACGACAATCAGTGGTGCGGAGTTGGACGTGGGGCTCAGATAGAATACTACAATTGTGCCGATGTGATGATAGGAGCTGTCGGGCAGCCGAAGCCCACCTACATCCAGGATCCAATCTACAACGCCGCCGATTATGGCAGCGCATACGATATTGCTACGATACGTTCAAGTAAGTAGATGTACTAAAACACGTATTTTACTAAGTTTTTAGAGTTTTTATATCACTAATACAACTTTTAGTATATACTCGCGAGAAATAATTATGTTCATTAAATTCTTGATGCCAATTCGTTGTCCATCCGGCGAAGGCCAATCGCAGCTGGTTAAAGAATCCATTGCCGACGGGAATGATATTGACTGTTTAGATATCTGCTGTGATGTTAAAAATGCGTTTTGTTTAAGGACTTACCACACTCCTCCCAACCACGTTCATCGTTAAAAAGAAAATTATCAAAATTTCAATAATGGCAAAATACTGTTCAATGAAACTTTGCACAAATGAATGTTACTAATGTATCTTTATTTTGCATACTGTAAGACACGTTAGAAACGTAAAGAAAAAAAGCTAGACCTAAAAATACCTTAAAATTCTATTTACATAAATTCACAATAACTAAGCTATACAAAACATAATTTTAAATTCCCTCGTAAGTGCAATGATACTGACAAGAAAATGGTGTGTACTTTGTAAAAAACAACAACTTTTAACTACATTTTGTACTAAAAGAGAAATCAGCGATTATCATCCGTTTACGCGACCAGGAAATTGAAGGTGTTGTTTAGTTTTTGTGAATTTACGTTAACAGAAATTGAGGGAATTTTTAGAGCTCGCTATTTTTCTTTACTCTTTACTGTTCTAACGTGTCTTACTATATGCAAAATAAAGATACATTAACAACATACATTTGTGCAAAGTTTCATTGAACGGCATTTTGCCATTATTGAGCTTTTGATAATTTTCTTTTTATCGATGAACGTGGTTGGGAGGAGTGTTGTAAGCCCTTAACCCCGTTCCTCAAACAGAGTGTAAGCGGTATTTTGATGGCCAACTAATTCACAAGGTGTCATACAGACCTTAGTGGCTACTTGGTTGAACTTGAGCTAAATTTTCATTGACCAATCACAAGCTAGAGTTTTGAAACTGTTCTCCACAGCTTTATGATCTTGGATTCTGATTAATACGGACACCTGCTTAAACAAAGTGATTATAGATCATTTAATGTGTTTGCTGTCAATTTTTGCAGAAGTTATCACCACGACGTAAGATTGAAAGTTAAATTTTCTTTTAATACCATGACAAATGTAATGTAAGAATCGGTTGTTGTTGTGTTGTTGTTGTTTTTTTCAAATGAATTCATATATTTATCTCTTTTGCTTGTTTCAGCACCCGACAGTTCAAACCTCGTCGGTGACACAACAACACAAACAATTACAACAACAACAACAAAGACAACAACTAGAGCACCAATAGTGACCATCCCTACAGGATTTCCAGTGACCACAACCAAACAACCAGTAACCACCAGTAATGGGGTAGTTATAATCAACCCGGTCACAACCAGCCGACCGATCACAACTACTAAGGCTCCCGTAACAACTCAGTCCAGTATAATCGGCCCGCCACCGACCACAGAGCGACTAGTTATAGATGCTGCTGGCAACCCTGTATCCGCCCAGACAGTTGTGGGTGGTGGTGGCACAAGCAGTTCAAACAACAGACAGCTGTTACTGCTGGGTTTAATTCCCTTAGTGGGAGCGCTTGGCTTGCAGGCTGCTCGGTCACCTGGTATTCCACCAGTGGCCCCTGCGCCGCAAGCAGTTCCGGTTCCGGCTGCCCCTGTAGCGTGGGCAAGCACACTTCCGATATATCCCATACCTTTAACTGATTCATTTGGTTTCGGCAATTTTCAAACTGATGGCTTAGGCTCACTCCAGACAAGCGCATATACTGGTAATAGTGGAACTTACGGCAGTAAAAAGGGGACATACGGCTCTAAATCATACTCCAATACCTATAGTGGGCTACAATCGTCAAGCTTGAGTTCTGTGAACAATTTTCAAACAGCCCTACCAGCGGGCAACCTCGCCAATAGCTTCTCACACGGATCTCTGCAAACTAATTTGATCAACTCACAATTTCAACAACCCCTTTACAACAATGAAAACTCAATGAACTTTAACAACGTTGGGTTTAACAATGCAGGCGTACTTAATAATGGCGGCGGACAGTTTGTACAAAATCCGATCACCTGGGATACAAATAGTTTTGGAATAAACAATAATCTAAATAGCCATGTGTTTCCTAGGTCTGCAAGTGCACCCTACAATCACAATCCTGCCGACTATTCCAGCCCGGCACGTTTACCATCTATGAGCAACACGTATCAAAGTAACTACAACACGGGTTATCAGCCACACGAAAGCTTCATTCCGCAGAAAACAGTAACACCAGGCAACACTTATTGGCAAAACTCTGGAGGTCAGAATGTAAACCAGTGGCCTTCTAATGGTCCCGTACCCAATTGGCAGAACAACATCGACTCGAACGCAAACACTTTCAGGCCAAACAATGGCGGGTCTATCATTGGGAGCAATATAAATGCTGTAGGTGGTCAGCGGTTACCGGTTCCTCAACCCGTCTCACAACCTACACTCAACTTCCAAACACCGACAACTCTGCAAGATAACACCTTCAATTTACCTGGATTAGAGAGTGCCGCCAGGTTCCAAACAAACGATCCTACAGAGAGATTCGGTCTTATGAAGCCACTGAGTAATGGAAACATAATACAAAATGGCGGCGGCTCGTTCACGACGCTAACCTCTCCGAATGCTTTTGTTGATAATGTTGGGAGCCGAGCTACAGGAATGGGGACTATGCAAGTTCAGGACTGGTATGGCATGTTAATGAAGAGATTTCCAGGAGCGGCTGATACCAGAGCACTTTAATCACAGTTAGCAACAGTTAGGCGACCCTTGAAATTTGCGTCGCATTTGAGGCCCAGGAAGCCATCACCGGTTGTGCAGACAGGCCTGAAGGTTATAAAGCCGAGATTGGAAACCAGTCTCCAGTCGCCATTTCAGCCAATCAATCAGATGCTTGAGATTTAGGATTGGTTTCCATGCTCAGTTTTATAACCTTGGGCACAGATTTTCTCTTAGTACAGCGTATGGTCGTTTTCCTTATGCATGTTAGAATCTTACTGGTCGTTCACAATAGATTCATTTTATTGTTTCCTTGAACAAATTAAGAACCAATGCCATAATATCTGCATGGTTTGAAACAAAATACTAGAATATATAGTTGTTAAGTTGATCAGGGCTGAAGGTTATAAAACTGAGTTTGGAAACCAGTCTCAAATCTCAAGCATCTGATTGGCTGAAATGGCAACTGGTCGCCATTTCAGCCAATCAGATGCTTGGGATTTGAGACTGGTTTCCATGCTCAGTTTTATAACCTTGGGCACAGGTGTCTTGTTAGGTTACTAGCGATTTTATTCAGTTAATAAAACATGTTAAACAATTAATGTCGTGTTCGCGTTTTTATAATACTCTACCTTCGGGGAGGATCCAGAGGGAGTTTTGTGGGGTTGCTCGCATCCCCTTTCTGGGCAGCAGTATTTAAATGTTTTTAAATTAGGGATTTTGGCCAGAAAGTTGGAAGTTAGCATGTAACTACCCCAGGACTTTCGCCAATAACCCATCCCCTTCCTGGAAATCTTGTATTTGACCCTGTTCCTCACACATTTCTCATACATACTCAATAATTCTGCTTAGAATTGTACTCATCCTATGTATGTCTTTAATATCCAAAAACCATTCTGCCTCTCACTGCCAACATGTTCCAGGAGGACAAGTCTAATATTCCCTTTTTCAAGGACGCAATGTTTTGAAATGTGTTATTACAATACCCGTTCCCAAAATATAAACATTAAATGTTGTTAACAAAGGAAAATAAAGTAAGTAAGATTTTATTAACATCTTAATTAGGTTGAATCTGAAAGTTTTACCAAATATTCTAATATAAGCAATGTCTATTTTGACCAGGCTTAAAAATCTGAAAGAAATAACATTGACGGACATGCAATAATAAAAACATAACATAATGACATTAACTAAAGGAAATAAACAGGAAAGCTATCAAAGAACAAAAACAAGAAATATATCAGCAGGGGCTGATCAAGGATCTGATGTAAGGGGGCACAATTTTAGAGGTGCAACTTAAAATGTAAGACCCTCAAATCAAACAGGAAAGGTAACTTCTTTGAAATGGTCATTTGTTCCAAAAGGAGCACCTAGCGATTTCAATAAAAAAGTGCACTCTTGTTAACTGCATTTGTATTCAGTCTCTGATACTGACATTAAAAATTATTGGGACAACTTTAGAAGGGGCGATCACTCATTGTGCCCCTGTTTAAATCCTGTGCTGAGATGTTCTGAAAGTTTGATTACAAAGTTGGACAGGATGATTTTTTTTATATGTGTATGGTTGATTGCTTTACTGTTAAAGGTGTTTAAGGAGTTGTTATAACAATAAAGACAACTTTCTATGGTATAAAAAATAAGTCATAACCTGTAAAGATTTAAGATACTATAACTAGGTTCTGTAACAGGTGAAAACTGAAGCCAGCCAGGATCCAAGCTTTTGAGAAACAGTAAGAAATCAATTTGATGTTATAAGCTCAATACTTCTGGATTGCATTTATCAAACCTCATTTTGGGCTTTTTAGTGTCTAAAAAAACTACTGGTACAAAAAAGTAAAAAAAAACACACAACAAAAACAGGTAAAATAAGGTAACAAAAACTAAAAGATCTAACTTTTTCAACTTAATAGTTTTAAAATTATTCAACCCTTTACACCTTAGACATATTATATTATGGCTTATATCCCACGTGTGACTAGTATAGATTCAGATCAGCCTACACATCTATCCAGTCAGATCAGAATCTACAATGATTGCTTTTAGTTTCATAAGGTTAATATGGCCAATGAGGGAATAGTGTACATACCGACCACAGTGGACTGATGTGCAGGCTGATCTGGATCTACACTGTTCACACATGGAATATAAGCAATATCCATGAAGTAAAAGGTTAGTAAGTGTTCCCGATTGAGAAATTTCGCACACATGAAAGAAGGGTGCTTACTATACCCTTAAAGATCATCATTGGCTAACTCAATCAAGCAGTTAGTCATTTCATCCATGGGGTATTACTGTTATCAATGTGCCAGTAGTGTAGATCCAGATCAGCTTGCCATCAGATCAGGGTCTTCACTGTTCGCTTTTTGATTCATTAGGTTAATAGGTTATTTCTGACCAAGAAGCAAATAGTGAAGCTTCAGATCAGATGGCATGAATGTGCCAGCTAATCTTGATCTACACTGTTCGCACATGCAATAAAACCTTTATATATTTAGTAAAGGCTACCCTACGTGTATAAGGAATGATAAAATTCCAGAGACTGATAGGCCATTTCAACAGGAGTTTCTTTTGACTACTTTTATTTTGATTGCCTTTATCAAATAATAGAAATCTTATAAAATTGAACTAAGTTAAAGTATTAATTGTAGATTATGGAGAGGAATTTTACTTAATATCTAAGAATTTCCAGTAAAGGATAAAACTTTAAATTCTGGAGATGCAAAATTACAGTTTATGTATTTTCAAAAAATAACAAGTACTTAGTACACTAGGTAACTATTTATACACAGCGAAGGTTCCTAAAAAATTGTTTTCAATATTATGAGAAAAATCGGAAACTAGAACTCCCTTCCTAATATTGCATACCGAACTGTCATATTCCATTAAAACATTGATCATACAGGTAGTACAGCGGTATATACTTTTTCAATATAAAAGATTGAACCATACATTGTCTTTAACCTTTTACACCTAGGATATGGCTAGATTCTTACTGGTATGTACTACCAGTTTAGATTCAGATCAGCATGCACATCTGCGCAGGCTGATCAAGATCTACTGGTATACAATCCATTTTTACATTAATAAGTCTATAAAGGTGTGCTGGATCATTTGAATCCAGACAGGTTGCACCATGGGTAGCCATATCCAAGAGTAGATGCATATCATACACCACATAGTGGGTAACATCAGATTTAAACATCTGCTAACATTCATCAATAGCTTATACATCTAATAATTTAATAAGCAATAATTTTTGCTTAATAGAAAGGTCGAACATGCAGGAATACTGCTAGCTAAGCAATCAGCACAGAGGAAGAACTCCTCCCCTAACATGTCATGTTCACTGATCCTGATAATCACAACAGCCAACAATTCTCCTCCTTCCATCGGATTTGGGTATGGGTTACTGTTGGTAGATAACTCTTGTTCAACGATCATCGAAAGGAAAGAATCCCTCGACTATGTGTCTGATAATATGGCGCTTTTCTTTGATGACAGCATTCATTTCTTGCTGCGTTTGCCTGAGAATATCCATAGGTACCTGTTTCACGGCCTCATAGAATGCTGCAACACAACCAATACATATCTTAAGAGCCAGTACAAACATGTAACAGTGGCCATAGGCCCAAGTAAATTTTTGTTAATGACAGTGTTTCAGTAATGATAATGCCTATTCCTTCAAATATGTTTGTATGAACAGTATTAATGGTAATGATGTGATGATTGATCACTAAATTGAGGAATCATAATAAAAATCTTCAGTGATGTGATGACAGACAAAGCTTTTATTCATTAAAAAAAATATACAGAGTTGCATTCCAGTATATATTTGAATAAATGGTATAAAAATGTCTGATTATACATCTGAATTGTAACCTACTCATTACCTTCAACCTGTAGTTGTTGTATTTCAAAATATAAGTGTTGAAACATTGTTGAAGGAAATTATTTTATTTTCATTATTTAATTTTTGGAATGAAAATTAATTATGATTAAAGTCATGACATTTACAAGAAAATCAGTAAGGTTAATTGATTAATTTGTAAGGCCCCAATACCCAACACTAGTAACCCTTTCCTGTATAGATACACCTTTATTTCTAGGGCGAACAGTTTAGATCCAGATCAGCCGGCACATCCTTTTTTATTCATTAGGTTATTTCTGATCAAAATGCGACCAGTGCAGATCCTGATAAGACGGCACAGATGTGCCGGCTGATCTGGATCTACACTGGTCGCACATGCGTAAAAATGTGTATAGATCAAGGAAAGGGTTAAATAGTAACAAAGAATTTGTGACAATTTATTCATTCTTCCCAATGGAATTGAGCCATAGAGAGCAAATACCCATGTAAAGCAAACCAGGCAGATGGGGTCTAGGTATGTTCTTGTACTTACTTTCATCTTGACAGACCATGTACATCACTGCCCAGACTGAGCCTGAAAATATCTCTGCCGGCAGAGGAAACTCATGTCTAATACACAGCAAACTACCCAGCATGGAATAAGCATGTCTGTACAAATCCTGAAATGATAATGCACGCTAGCACTAACTGAACTTTGAAAGCCTTTATCTTTTACTCCATTAGGATACGGCTGCAAACTAATGGTGAACAGTGTAGCTCAAGATCACCTAGCACATCCATGCCATCTTACTGGGATCTATACTGTTTGCTTTTAGATTCATTACAGTTATTTCATATGTGATTTGGGAACAGTCAAAATGTCGGCCCGAGGTGGAGGGGACAGTGTTTTGAACTGTTGCCCGAGGCCGTCGGCCGAGGGCAACAGTTCAAAACACTATCCCCGACACCGAGGGACAACTGTTTGACTGTACCCAAATCAAACATGAAATAACTGTTTTATTACCTGATCAATTACTGTTTTAACAGTATGTACAGATGAAAAAAGGAACAAGAAAATAATTTTGCAAATATGCTTTTCATTAAACTTTCTCAATGTAACAATCTTGTAACTATGTCACACCAACATTTTGTATGTCAGTAGGTTTTCATATTGTTTTTCTCTGTTATTTCATAAAAAAACTTAAGGAAACTGTCATTTTGCTGACAAAATTTTAATTTGTTTAAATACTTCACCACATTTTATTTTTGGAGAAATAATCATTGGAGTCAATTTTTTCTTTACTGTTCCTCATGATGTCATGACGTAAGAGCACGCGAGGGAAACAGTTGAAACTATTGACCGGTCAACAGTTCGCAAACATGGACTTTTAAGAATTTCAGAAAACAGTCAAAACTACCAAATTACATTTATATAAGGTATCAGGTAATAATTCTAACTAAGAAATGACCAGTCTTACACACACAATAAAACCCATCTATATGGAGTAAAAACCCATCTATATGGAGTAAAAACCCATCTATATGGAGTAAAAACCCATCTATATGGAGTAAAAACCCATCTATATGGAGTAAAAACCCATCTATATGGAGTAAAAACCCATCTATATGGAGTAAAAGTATAGAAAACAACTGTTATTGCTTCTGCTTAAAGGCAAAACCCAGGCTTGACAACAACTCAAGTTTACATAGGTCTACAGTACTCTATTTTGAACATTCAGAAAGTAAAGAAAACTAAATTCATCTTCAGAGCATTTCTTTTTCTGCTGCAGTTTGACGTAAATAAAGCAGTTAGCAATAGTAAACAGCATTGACTTTAGTATTTATTGGCATAAACTGAAAATGAAACTTAAAGAAGTTCTGAATATCGCAATTTGCCACAACAATTTACATTAAACAGTATTTTTTTCTGAAAATAATCTATTCCCAATTACCTGAACTTTTATTGAAATGATTTCAGTTACTTGTGATGTCTCATATGCACTTGCTGTCTTGTCACAACTCCATCTCCAAGTCTCCAAGTCATCGTGTTCTTGCTGATTTTACTCCAGGTGCTCTTGTCTCGGTAAGATCATTGAGTACCCGCCCATTGGCTTTGCAATGCTATTAAATTCTTATGTTTATATGTTTGTATGCTTTTGCATGCAACATTGTTGAGCTGATGGGTGGGTTGGAGTAATTTCACCAAGACAATTTGTACTTGTTTTGTGATACCAGAACCTGTTGGGGCAAGTGTGAGAATGGTGCACCCTAGAACCTGGTTTAAACCCCCAGTGGCAATTTGTTTTGCCACTGACCGTTCCAAGGCGGTAACCCCTCTGGTTCTCACTTTCGTTATTTGTTTGTGGCGTCCATTTTGAAGCTGATTATTGTAATACCATGCTATCTTTTCCTCTACTTTTTGGCTGTGTGGGGAGGCTGTGTTTGCTGGATGTGGTCATTCCTGATATGCGTATTTCATTTTTTTTCAAAGATACATGTATCTCCACTAATGTCAATAATTATGATCTCACCTATTTTAAGTTAAGTTTGTGATGGTGCCTTATTGTGCTACAAAGTGGAACTTGTTATATTTAATATTACCTGGAACCAGTTGCCAATGGTTACACATCGGACAGTTGGTTTCAGCACAATGGTCTGATAGTACTTTTCGTTTGGTCTACCCATCACCATGGCAACAAGGGCCAAGTACTCCTGGTCAGAGAGGTGAAGGTTACGACCCCAGTTCAACAACAGGAAATACCTCAGTAAGTGAACCATGAAACCATTCTTTCTGCCGTACATGTCAAACCAGTTTGGCGTGCAGTTACCTATTAAGAATTTTGTTTATTATGATACATGTTTCTTATTACACACCTTCAACCAAACACTGGCCTAGTGTCCATAGTTTTGGGCTAAATACACAGATTCCAAGTAAAGGACAACTATAACTGAATCACCATGATGTTAACACCTTATTGTACAACTATTCATGATGGAACTTTAGATTCCATACACCAGAGATTACTATTGGGAGCTTTGTTGAAAATAAACACTACTTGGTATGTAAGCTGAAGAATGCTTGAAGGGACATTTCAAATCTAAATATTAATTTCTCAAATATTTCAAAAGCATAACAATGTAACTTATATGTCAGCTTCCCCAGTATAATAGTCGGATGAAAGATTTCCATAAAGAGGGTTTGTTTTTGGCAGACTTGGGGTAGTCACATGTTTTTTTAAAACTTTATGGCAAAAAACATCAATGTAATTCAGAGACCATATTTCCATGAAACTCATAAGCCTTTACTCTACACAATGTGGGTGTTATCCTATGGGCAAAAACAGTGTAGATCTAGATCAGCAGGCACATCTATGGCATTGGATCAAAATCTACACTGTTTGCCTTAGATTCATTTGATTATTTCTGACTAAGAAGCCCCCAGTATAGATCCAGTTCAGACAGCAGAGATTTGAGTTACCTTTCTCTTGATGAGACATGATGACATGAAAAGTTCTCAGGTTCTGAAAAATCTTGTCCGGTAGAATCTTATGGATGGGCGGGGCTAAACCATCATCCACTGCTATAATCTGAAAATGTCAACAGGTTAAGCTGATGTATTTACTTTACATTCAATGTGCAATCAATTTTAACAACAGATGGTGCAGAAAATTATGCTTGACCTTTCAACAACAAACAAGAGGTGTCAGAGGTGGCAGACGCACGATTTGATTCATTTGAAACTAGAATTATCACTGAAAGTGATTAAATACCCCCACATGTGTGCTTGATACTTGAACTGGGACTGCTTCGAATCAATGGCATAATGTGCCCAACTTTGAATCCAAAGTGTCGTCTTCGCAGTAGCCATATATACAGCAAGTTTTATCACAATATCTCATTCCTTCTAAATTTATTCAGCAGAAATGGTTTGAATATGTTAGTAACAGTGACCTTTACTTAACTTTTATCTAACAACTGTGTGCCAAAAATTGTTTATGTATGTGAAGCTATTCATGAGAAATCGTCCAGAAACCATTTTTTCTATTTTTTGTAACAGTGACCTTGACCCCATCAGGCCCAATTTCAATACCAAGTTTCATCTTCACAGACACTACCTATATAGCAATTTTCATCACAATATCTCATTCCGAACCAAAGTAATTGAACATATACAGTTTTTTTCTATTTTTAGTAACAGTGACCTTGACCCCACAGGCCGTACTTTCAATCCCAAAAGTCATTTTCACAAAAACCATCAATTCACCAAATTTCATTTAAGAATCTCATTCCAAGCTATAGTTACTGAGAGGAAATGCGGTTTTGAAGTTTTAATAACAGTGACCTTGACCTTTAACCTGCAGTCCCCAAAGTCAAACCTAACCTGTATCTTGTTATATTACATCTGTGTCCCAAAAAATAATTAAATCTATGAAGTATTTCAAGAGTTATCATCCAGAAACAATTTGTTTTTTTTTAAGTAACAGTGACCTTGACATTGACCCCACAGGCCCCAGTCGAACTTGACCTGTATCTTCTGATGTTACATCTATTTACCAAATAAGGATTTAATCTGTGAAGTGTTTCATGAGTTATCATCGGAAACCATTTTTCTATTTTAAGTAATACTGACCTTGACCTTGACCCCACCAACCCCTAAGTCGAACTTGACCTGTATCTTGTGATGTTACACCTGTGTACCAAACATTTTTGAAATATTTGATGCCTTTCAGGAGTTATTGTCCAGAAAGCATTTTTCTATTTTTAGTAACAGTGACCTTGACACTGACCCCACCAGCCCCTAAATCGAACTTGACCTGTATCTTATGACGATATACCTGTGTACCAAAAATTCTTTAATTCTGTCAAGCCTTTCATGAGTTATCATCCAGAATGAAGAATCCTACCGACCGACAGACCGACAGACAGACAGACTGACCGACAAGCTCACTCCTATATACCCCCTCAAACTTCATTTGTGGGGGTTTAAGTGCAGAAAATTATGCTTCATCTTTCAACAACAAACAAAAGGTGTCAGAGGAGACAGACGCATGATTCGATTCATTTGAAACTAGAATTATCACTAAAAGTGATTAAATACCCCCACATGTGTGCTTGATACTTGAACTGGGACTGCTTCAAATCAATGGCATAATGTGCCCCACTTTCAATCCAAAGTGTCGTCTTCGCAGTAGCCACATATACAGCAAGTTTTATCACAATATCTCATTCCTTCTAAATTTATTGAGCAGAAATGGTTTGAATATGTTAGTAACAGTGACCTTTACTTAACTTTTATCTAACAACTGTGTGCCAAAAATTGTTTATGTATGTAAAGCTATTCATGAGAAAATGTCCAGAAACCTTTTTTCTATTTTTAGTAACACTAACCTTGACCCCATCAGGCCCAATTTTAATACCAAGTTTCCTCTTCACAGACACTACCTATATAGCAATTATCATCACAATATCTCATTCCGAACCAAAGTAATTGAGCATATACAGTTTTTTTCTATTTTAAGTAACAGTGACCTTAATCCCACAGGCCTTACTTTCAATCCCAAAAGTCATCTTCACAAAAACCATCAATTCACCAAATTTCATTTAAGAATCTCATTCCAAGCTATAGTTACTGAGTGGAAATGCGGTTTTGAAGTTTTAATAACAGTGACCTTGACCTTTAACCCACAGGCCCCAAAGTCAAACCTAACCTGTATCTTGTTATATTACATCTGTGTCCCAAAAAATAATTAAATCTATGAAGTATTTCAAGAGTTATCGTCCAGAAACAAGTTGTTTTTTTTAAGTAACAGTGACCTTGACATTGACCCCACAGGCCCAAAAGTCGAACTTGACCTGTATCTTCTGATGTTACATCTATTTACCAAATAAGGATTAAATCTGTGAAGTGTTTCATGAGTTATCATCGGAAACCATTTTTCTATTTTAAGTAATACTGACCTTGACCTTGACCCCACCAACCCCTAAGTCGAACTTGACCTGTATCTTGTGATGTTACACCTGTGTACCAAACATTTTTGAAATATTTGATGCCTTTCAGGAGTTATTGTCCAGAAAGCATTTTTCTATTTTTAGTAACAGTGACCTTGACACTGACCCCACCAGTCCCTAAATCGAACTTGACCTGTATCTTATGACAATATACCTGTGTACCAAAAATTATTTAATTCTGTCAAGCCTTTCATGAGTTATCATCTGGAAACGAAGAATCCGACCGACCGACAGACAGACAGACAGACCGACCGACAAGCTCACTCCTATATACCCCCTCAAACTTCGTTTGTGGGGTATAATAAAAGCAATTTTGAAAATGATTATTGATTGTTATAATTTACTTTAACCCTTTCCTCATAGATACACCTTTATTGCATGGTCCAATAGTTTAGATCCAGATCAGACTGCACAGATGTGCCAACTGTTCACTTTTTGATTCATTAGGTTATTTCTGATCAAAATGCGACCAGTGCAGATCCTGATCTGACGGCACAGGTGTGCCGGGTGATCTGGATCTACACTTGTTGCACAGGTATAAAAATGCGTATATATGGAGGAAAGGGTTAAGATGGTGGTTAATCCATATTAGATCAAATGTACAACAACTATGACCAAACACTGATGTGCAAATAAGTATTATACTAACAAGTCAATGATAAAACAAAGAAAATGCTTTAAATTAACAGAGTTATTTACTTAAAAAACTTTCAGAGCTGAAAGGGGCATAATGTTGAAATATTTTGGGAAGGCTGTTTTTGGAAACTAAGTAGGTCATGACTGGAGACATTTATTTTTAGTTTCATATCAATAACTTGTCTTATATTAAAGTAATGAACTAATTAAAAAAACATTTTTATGCAAACAATAAGTGAAGAGGCATAACCTTAAACAGGTAAAAGGTCTTGGTAAAAGTGGTATATATTATGATGGTGAAAATGTAAGTTTGAAAATTGATATCTTTAGTAGTTTCAAAATTATAGGCTAAGTCACAAAAACACCAATGCAAAATATAAGTGAACAAGAGTGCCAAAATGCCACAAAATATGCCATCTAAAATTTTGGTAAATGGTTGAAAAGTTTGACAAAGAGGTGTGTATAAACATGTAATAACCTGCAGGAATCCTTATAACCCTAATGAATTTGATAACCAGCCAATTGAATATCAAAGAATTATGGAGTATTTGCAGAGTTGTCAATTATATCACAAGAACCATGAACTACTATAATAGATTTGATAACCTGACACAAAAATAGTAAGTTACATGGCATTAAAATGCTGGCTGGTTATTGAATTGGTCAAGATATTATGCCCATGAAAATGTTCCCCAAATTTCATGAAGATTAAACAACTGTTTGATTTAGAGAGAAGACAAGGTGAATTCACCATTTTGTAGCATAAATAAAGAGCCATAACTCTGAAGTGGCTGAAGCGATTTGGCTGGTTATCAACTTGGCCAAATTCTTATCCCAAAGATTCATGAACACCTGACAAGAACTGTTTTAGTTTCAGAGCAGTCAAGGTGAATTTGCCTTTTTTTTTTCAAAATAAAGGTCCAAAACTGAAGTGGCTGAAGCGATTGTGCTGGTTATCAAACCTGGCCGAGATAATATGCCTTTCAACATTTTCCTGAAGTTTCATGATCATCTCACAAGAACTGTTCGAGTTAGATAGTGGACAATGGGAATAAGCCATTTTTTGTAGTTTCACAGTTAAGGGCCCCTTAACCCTTAATTGGGATTTGGCTGCTTTCCCATGGTTGAACAGTGTAGATCCAGATCAGCTGACAAATCCATGGCAACTTATCATGATCTGCACTGTTTGCTTTAAATTCATTAGGTTGTTTTTGACCAATATGCCACCTGTGCAGATCAAGATGAGAAGACAAATCTGTACCATCTGATCTGGATCTACACTGGTCACACATACATTAAACACTTATATATGAAGTAAAGGAGTAAGCTGCATGTTTTATTTACAAAGTGTGTTTTCTTCGTGATTTCAAAGATGTTCTTAAGAGGATAATAACTCACCCCTGCCTTCCTGAACTGCTCATACGGACTTCTCCCATACTCGTTGACCAGACTCTCCTGTCTGGGGAGTATCATTCGGTAGATGTATGCTCTCAGCGGGGTCAGGGCACACTCCGAACATGGTGCACCATAGCTGTTGTCTTCTAGCAGCATACGGTACCAGTAGAAGTTGTTGTGCATACTCATAATGTTGGACGGATATCTTCCAGAACGTATCCCTTCCTCAATTACCTGCAAACATATTGAAACTCTTTCAATTATATATAAATATAATACATGCAATGAGTATTGCATATTGTTATTGCTTGATTTAACAGACCTAAATGGACAAGATTTCAATATGATCCATTTCATTTCAGACATTTGTAGACAAAGACTGACATCAACCATAATTGTTTGCAAAAACATATAAAAGGCTATGTACAACAGTTGTACGTGCTTATTACTCCATATTTGAATAAAGATATTTTTGATTTAAATGAGCTTGGATACTGTTGCATTTACCAGTACTCTTAAAGATAAGTTTATCTGGTTTTACTCTGATCATATTTTAAAGCTGTTCAAACCATGTCATTATATTGCTAAAACATGTAAATCGCAGGAAAATATTTCACATGTTGGATAATGTTTGAATAGGCGCATCTTTTCCAACTGTTACATATAAATATTGTTTGCACCTAAGTCAAACATTATATTGTTAATGGAAGCATTAAGAGACATTTATAAAATTCTAAACCCTGTTTGCTGTGATGGATTGTTTTGTTTTTTGAATGATTACATTAAGATTTTCCATTAACTGGGGATTGGTAACTCAAACATAATACATTTAATAAGTTTAATACATTTAATAAGTTTGTATGGTAATGGCATCAATCATTGTATTTTCACATTCTACTGAGACCGTAGAATTTTAGACCAATCATGAAAGAACTTGATGTTGCAGAAATAATGTATGCAGAAATAAAAGCACCAATGAATTTTAACAATCAATTAATAGTAAGTAATCAATTAAACTTTCCCACTACTTTTCAAAGGAAATAGCATTTGATATTTTGGTCGCAAGCCAAAACCTAACTGAAATCAAAATTTGTAGTAACATTTTCTATGCAGGTACCGGTAATTTATGTCAATTATAACTTTTTATACTTTGTCCAGTATGATAAAACTGAAACTTGAGACCTGTCTCAAATCTTGAACAGCTGAAATGGGGACAATGGTTGAATCGTCTCTGGGCCTAACACAATAAAAACTGAGATTGCAGAACAGTCTAGAATCTAGAGCATCTGATTGGCTGAAATGGAGACAAGTTTCCAACTTGACATTTGAGACTGGTCTATGCTCTCAGTGTTATAATCTTGAGCCCTGTTAAGATGTACCTGGCTTGAGTTAATGAAGTGACACAGTTTTCTCAGCATGTTTAAACAGTCAGGTCTTCTTGCAGCAGCCCTATCTACCATGTACATATAAGATGTACCTGAGAGAAGTAGCCCTTCCTCGGTGGCGCATCTGGCTCTCCGCGCAGGTTGTAGAAGTCCCGACTGTGATGTACAGCTTGTCGGAACCCCAAATCTCTGTGCTGAAAAAAAATCATTCTTCAACTTTATACATGTCTATAGTTAGCACAAAATGACTACAGAACAAAACGACTTCAAATCAGTTTGAAATAAATGGTATCTTATTTGCAGAAAAATAACTATTAACAAAAGCAAGTCAACATTGCATGAACAATATCCCTGATTACATGTATAAAACTGGAGCTTTTTTTAAACATATTAAGAATCTAAAGATGACAAAAAGTATGAAATCTTTATTTCAATTTCATTTGTTTTCCTCATATACCTGTATTATTTTTTGTTTATGTTTAAAATTAAAAATTAGAAAATGATAAAATGAAATGGTGGGGGGATAAGTACCTAGCATTCTGCTTTACCCATACTCCGCTGTATTCAAAGCTTATATCAATATAAAAATTAAAAACAAAATAATAGATTGGGCAGGTGGGAGGGTGGTGGGGTAGGTATGACTACATGTGAAACATATTATAATAAGTATATTTTACCATCACATCATCTAATAATGGATGGTTTTGAATGTTCTTATAATGCCTGATCCAGCCAGCAATATTCTCCACAGTTCTCCGTCCACGCACATCCAACTCTCTACTGAGACCTGCTCGCATGAAAGGCCCTGTAAAGTCATTGCCTGCCACAATGCTCATCTCTACAAGAAGCTGGTGCTGATGCAACTGCAACAAACAAAGATGATCACAGCTGGCTTTCAAAAACAACTTTCAATAATCCCTTACTAAGGTATAAGGGGACATGGTTCTCAAACTAGATTTTCGAAAAAAGAGAAAAACATTTTGTACTGAACTTGAAGGATTGTTAAAGTATTTCTCTAATCTTTTCTTTCATGTTATATAATTCTGTGATTTACTTCAACAACTTTTAGAGGTTGACTGGTGACCTTGACCTTTGATCCCCAAATAATAGGGCTCATTTTTTCATCGTGTCTACTTGTCCTGTAAAGTTGGAAGATTCTGGGTCACAGGGTTGTAGAAATATTGAGCAGAAACATATTTTGACATTAAATTCCCCTGTGACCTTGACCAAGTATACTGAAAATCAATTAGGATCAACAACTCAAGAAGTCAAATCTTTCATGATTTCACACCCTTTTTCTTACCACATCTAACATAAAAAATTAAACCCCCACAATATATGATGATATCACAGTAGTTAATTGTTTTGAACATTCAGTTACACTTCCATAAAAAATCAAATTTAAAAGCTTCACTTGTTCAAAATATATTACAGGTGCTGTTAGTCTAACCTTCATGATGTCTTGTTAAAAGGATAAACTAACAATTGGCTTAAATGATGTTCTTTCAGAATAATGTTCCCTTCATTACTGTAGCAAAATATAAATTAACAGTAGATGTTCAATTACAAAATATGAAGTGCTTTATAGTAGCAAGGTGTATATTTGTAAATGTTATGGTTCTTCTTTAAAATGTCATTAATAAACTGTGTCTCACCCGGTTACCAAACGAGCAAATCAATAACAAACAAATTAAAACTAATGTTAGTTTAAGGATGATTAAAACAATTTTGTGTCATTGTTGTATAGTGTTAGACCAGTCATTCTTGTTGTCACATTTATAGCAAATAAACCAAGAAACATACAAACATTGCATACGTATCCGATCAATCACATAATCTGACATCAGTATATCTTAAAATGGATACCTTTAACATTTTCATGACTTTCTCTGTTGTAATAACCTTTGTCTTTAACTTCACAGGTTTCTCAGGCACTTCCAAAGGCTCCCCAAGCTGAAGGTCGTTCTCAAGGTCAAACAACTGCATGACTATCAAGCGACTGTCTTTGAACACACAGAAATCAGAGTCATTACTCATAATAGCGTAAGCTTTGGGTCTTTCTTTCAAAGCTTTTATCAACAATAGATCAGCTTCCCCGGCGGGACTTTGGTGGATTTCACACTCACAATGTCTTAAAGCCGCCATTAACTCATCCTCAACAACAACAGGTCGAATGTTAGTTTCCACCGGTAAGTCTGTAATACTTGCTTTACCCCAGAGAACATCTAACACCTTTGTCATTCTTTCAATGTCCTGATTATGCCTATTCAACCATGTGTCATATTTTTGTCTCAGGGCCTCGGTTGAGGTCCCTTTGGCCCCATCAATATAGAATACCAGAAGGATACCGAGTGACTTCAAGTCTTGTACTAACTTTGTAACATATGCATTGAGAGATGTATATTCCCCACCAAGAATCCGAAGATACTCATTGCCCCTTAATCGTGACAAGCCAGTCCAGAACTTATATAAAATCTGATGTTCAAAAGAGTAGAAATCTACGATGAGTTCGATGCCATTCTGTCTCTGTGCAACCTCGATGAGATCAACTGTTTCTGTGCATTCATCCTGATGTGCCAGACAGGCTGATAACAAGCCTTGCACACCCATACTTTCCTTCTGCCCCCTCTACTGAGTATATGTTGAACAATCTTCAATTATTCTGCAAAAGAAAATATGCAATTTTTATTTATTATAAATATACAAGTTATGTATAACTATAAGGCCACATCCAAAAATAGTATTTTTACCAACAGTGGCAAAGACTTTTCCTTAAATACACTTGGTTTCCCTTTTTTAAACTAATTGGAGAGGAATTTGAAAATAGTTAAGATTGTTTTGTTTACATTAAGTATTTTCTGAAGGACCATTTCCGGGGCGGATCCAGGATTTTGGCAAGAGGGGTTCAACACAGCGACTCATAATTTTTAACAGCGTTAATTTGTAACTGAGCTAAAACATCACTCCATCGGACACATACAATGGGAACATATCCATACATAAGAATTTGTAAGAGGCCTAACTAATCTATGGGTTTCAGGGGGAATGCTCCTGTGAAAATTTTGAAAATTGATATATGCTGAATCCTGCATTCTGATATACATTGTGGGGATTTTATAGCAGGTTTTGAACTACTTTTTCATATTAGATTTTAATTATTTTCTTGTAAACAATAGTGATGCATTGGACAGGCTGCCGAGGTGAATCCTATATACCCTCAAAAACTTTTCTTTTGCAGGGTTTAAATTGGGTCTGGTAACCAGTATGTTAGAGGTCCAGTATACATTTGGGTCGAATAGTTTAGGGACGAAACGACTTTAGGGAAAACAACCTATCTGTATAACCTGGAGCAAAAAGACAGTGTAATTTCAAGCAATTTGCACAAAACTATTACGTTAAAATCAAATGCACTACATGTCTTGCAGCATACCATTCATCTGATCTACCTTTCAGACTTCTTCTATTTTTTATACGAACCGGAAGTTGTATCTAATAATATTCAGACGGTGCAGGTGTAAGATTCTTCATTTGTTTACTTTCAGAAGGCCACGTCTTGTTTCATTTTCAGCAGGAGATATTTCCCGGCAGTTCAAGAAGTTGGACTGAACACAAACTAGCGACCGATAAGAACGACCAATAATTTTCATCGACCGATAGGAAAGAGTTATCCCGCCTGATTATTTGACTAACCGGTGAGTGTGTACAATGATTCCATTTCCGTTAAAATGCAGCTGTTTGTTTACATACGATGACTTAGTTGTTCACAAATGTTTTATTTCTTCATTTGTGAAAGATCTAGATCGGATAGAGTTGCCGCTTTTGATGGAAGGTAAAATGTTATATTTTTGCTGTTTAATGTCATTGTCTTGTTATATCCTGGGTATGTAAATTACATTGTAATCGGTTTATTTTGAAGATGAATTTTGATTTTTTTTCCTTGTATTTTGCAGCCTTGTAACTGAAATATTTTACTGCAAAGCAAAGCAATTCCCCTTTTCACAAGAATTTGCCTTGATATATGGCCATATTTACAGAATAGCCATACATATGAATATGCCTTAAATTTAATGTTTTATTGTCATCAACCATTCTGCTTTGAATTTCAGTTAAAATACAGATTGTATCCTAATTAATTATGCAGTATGCTTTAGGGTTTCTTGAATTATTATAGAAAACAGTTGTGTCAAGTTTTTAAAGCTCAAAATAAGATTATTCCAAGTTAAAAAAATATTGTTAGTCAATTGAAGCTCTTTAATAGACTTTATTAGTGATGTCGGTATTATAACGATTCGCCACAATAACGATTCACCACATAACGATTCGCCACAGAAAAATAACGATTCGCCACAGAATAATAACGATTCGCCACAGATCAATAACGATTCGCCACAGTAGGATTATAATAATGTTAATTATGATTTTGATAAAAAGAAATAATTTTGAAAACATTTTAACGACTCACCACAGTTTTAAATTGATTCGCCACATGTGTGATAAACATTACTGAAATGCAAAATAAAACGAATTACTCTACTAAATATTCTTTTTATTCTTTTTATGGAAACCTAAAAACATAATGGTAAGGCAATTTAGTGTGAACAAACAAAGAAAACAATGTCCGTCCCTTTATTCAATTGCAATTAATTTCTAATTTATCCATATATTGACACTTACAACATTATTCGCTTCAGATAGATGAATTTAAGAGATAAATACCGCGCATCGTCTATTTGTCCAAATTTTGTATAACTAAAATAAAACGATTTATATGCTTATTTTATTTCAACCGAATTGAAAGATTAATTTTAATAATAAATGTATTTGCTTCAAAATATTATTGAAACAGTTTTTTAAAGATTTTTCCTTAATGCAAATTGATAACATAATCAATCAACAATTACTTACCTCACCAGAGCCAAATAAAAACATTGCTCGCAAATTCCTGTGAAATTCCTTAATTCTTGCTAATTGACTCGTTAATTGTCACGTTAATTGTAAGTTCCTACTCAAACATTCCTCCGCGTTTTTTCATATTTATTATATTGTTTTACATTTTTCAAAAACAAATAAGTCATTAACAAGCAATTTTTATTTATTAATAAATACAAAACATGGAATGAATACTATTGAAAAAAATAATAAGTTTAGGGCAAATAAAGTATTCGTATTATTTATTTTATGCATTTATTATTTTACTAAAAGGTGAAAGATAGAAAGAAAGTCATGAAAACAAAAAAAAACATCACATTATAATTACAATAACACAAATGAATTGATGGCTGACTACAAGAACATGACATTGAACACAAATAAAATGAATGAATAATGAACTAATAACAAGAACAATGTTAAGTTTACAGCTGAGAGCACATAATCTAGCACATGACATAAGTAGAATGAATAATGAACTAATAACAAGAACAATGTTAAGTTTACAGCTGAGAGCACATAATCTAGCACATGACATAAATAGAATGAATAATGAACTAATAACAAGAACAATGTTAAGTTTACAGCTGAGAGCACATAATCTAGCACATGACATAAATAAATGCGCATGCATCTAACACAGCACTACTAGTTTTATTGCTGACAAAAAATAACATTTAAATGTAACACAGAGCACATGATCTAGCACATGACATTTGAAAGGGGAAGGGGTTGTTTAAACTGGTCCATAAATAGATGCGCATGCATCTAACAGGGCACTGGTTGTTATTTTGTTAAGTCTGTACTGTTCCCAAAGACTCCACAGTCGTCCTTGAATTTTCATCGTCTGCTTGGACTGGTGCCTTTTAAGTTTCTTTTCTTTCAATTGTGACACGTCGAGAAAGTGCGAATAACTTTCTTGATAATTTGGGAAACATAATGACACATTTTAAAATATTATAACTTTCTCGATATTTAACATCACACATTTTCAATATTTATTTAAATAACTTATTACTTTTAAAAAAGAAACGTCATAAATTAATAATAACAATATTATAATCGCAAATTTTTCCACACATATTGGAAAATGTGAAAACAAAACAGATTTTAAGACGTAACATTAGAATATGGTCCACTTTTATTCCTGCTAATATAGAAAAGTGACTAATCAATTTGTTCAAATGAATAACATCTCGAGGACCGAAAGTAAGATGTTTAAAATTATTTCTTTTTATCAAAATCATAATTAACATTATTATAATCCTACTGTGGAGAATCGTTATTGATCTGTGGCGAATCGTTATTATTCTGTGGCGAATCGTTATTTTTCTGTGGCGAATCGTTATGTGTCGAATCGTTATTGTGGCGAATCGTTAGTAATTCGTGATGTCATGCACAAAAATAAATGGCCTCATACATATAATTCAGGTCCTTAGGACAGGGATAATCTGTTTGGAATTGAATGAGAGAATAAATGAAAAACAATCTATTCTAATCATTTTATTTGCCTTGAAAAGTTCTTGCAGTATAATAAAACAATTATTTTGTTCCTTGAAGGCGTATGTGAAGTCTTTCAAGATTTACCACCTGTGGCTTAGGCCATATATTATATGACAACCTGTTACCATCAATATATACCCTGTCAAGACTAAATAACTATATAAAATATTTCTGACTTCTGTTTATTTACTAATATTTATGAAATAAGTTTCTGACATGCACAGTGTCATGTAATTTAAATTACAAACAAACAAAACCAATTGTAAAAGTCTACCAAAATGTGTTCACTGAACTGAATTGATGATTGTCTGAACTTTGTACTTGCAAGCTCCTAGCAATTTCCTCACTTGTCTTCACTAGTTGTAGACTCAATTATTACCAGTTCCAGCAAAAGAGTTGAACTGCCTTCCATTTTATAGAGACCATATTTAGTCTTAACATGTTTTCAGAGATAAAGAAAACTGAAGTCTACAGACTAGGAATCAGTAGGATTCACACAAAACAGAGAATCAGTTATTAGCCTCAAGTAAGAACTATGGAGCTCCAAGCAATATTTAGGATCTCTGAAATCAGAAATCAGAAGGCAAAACCTGACCATCTGACAAAGAAACTTGTGGGAACAAAGGCTTGAGATGAAGAGAAGTAAGCTATTGTTTTCTAAAACATGCAATGTTTTTATTCCATCACCTTTTCAAAGAAAAGCCAATAAATTTTATAGGGATCACTCTGTCAATGCCTTGATCTATCTATCCTTCAGTAAAACTCAATGTTGCATATAACTTTGCATTTTCTTCCTATTTATTCATCAAACTTACAAATCATATTGGTAAATGCTACATGATGGTGATAATGATAAAATCTTATGGCAAAGGTAACATTTTAGGGAGTTATAATATGACTGTGATGGAAGTTACACACAGTCAAGTTTATGATACTTATTGAAAATAAGCGAAAAATGACCCCCAAGATAGTAAAGTTGAAAATAGTTGAAGAAGGAGCTAATGTGACCCCATAAAACTATATATAGGTAAGTAGTACACAGGAATAGGAGTAAAATGATACCTTGATAAAAGCTCTACCTTGGCCGTGATGAAAGATACACAAAGACAGCATAATGGTACATAGTGAACATTGCTGAAAAAGTGACCCCCAAGATAGTAAAGTTAAAAATAGTTGAAGAAGGAGCAAATGTGACCCCATAAAACTATATATAGGTAAGTAGTACACAAGAATAGGAGTAAAATGATACCTTAATGAAAGCTCTACCTTGGCCGTGATGAAAGTTACACAATGACAGCATGATGGTACATAGTGAAAATAGCTAAAAAAGTGACCCTCAAGGTATTTAAGTTAAAAATAGTTAAAGAAGGAGCAAATGTGACCCCATAAACCTATATATAGGTAAGTTCTACACAGGAATAGGAGTAAAATGGTACTTTAATAAAAGCTCTACCTAATACCTTGGCCTTGTGAAAGTAACACAAAGACAGCACGATGGTACATAGTGAAAATTGCTGAAAAAGTGATACCCAAGGTAGTAAAGTTGAAAATAGTTGAAGAAGGAGCAAATGTGACCCCATAAAACTATATATAGGTACATTTGTAAGTTGTACACAGGAATAGGAGTAAAATGGTTTCTTAAAATAAGCCCTACCTTGACCGTGATGGAAGTTACACACAGATAGTGAGATACTTAATGAAAATAAGCGAAAAATGACCCCCAAGGTAGAAAAGTTGAAAATAGTTAAAGAAAGAGCTAATGTGACCCCATGAAACTATATATAGGTAAGTACTACATAGAAAAAGGAGTAAAATGACACCTTACTGAATGCTGTACCTTGGCCGGGATGAATGTTACACTTAGTAGACATAACGGTGCACATTGAAAATTGTTGAAAAATTGACCCCTATGATAGTAAAGTTCAAAAAACTTGCTGAAGGAGCTAATGTGACCCTATGAAACTATATATAGGTAAGTACTACATAGAAAAAGGAGTAAAATGACACCTTACTGAATGCTGTACCTTGGCCGTGATGGATCTTACACTTAGGAGATATAAAGGTGCGCATTGAAAATTGTTGAAAAATGGACCCCTATGATAGTAAAGTTAAAAAAACTTGATGATGGAGCTAATGTGACCCCATAAAACTATATATAGGTAAGTAGTACATAGAAAAAGGAGTAAAATGACACCTTACTGAATGCTGTACCTTGGCCGTGATGAATGTTACACTTAGGAGACATAACGGTGCACATTGAAAATTGTTGAAAAATGGACCCCTATGATAGTAAAGTTCAAAAAACTTGATGAAGGAGCTAATGTGACCCCATGAAACTATATAAAGGTAAGTACTACATAGAAAAAGGAGTAAAATGACACCTTACTGAATGCTGTACCTTGGCCGTGATGGATGTTACACTTAGTAGACATAACGTTGCACATTAATAATTGTTGAAAAATGGACCCCTATGATAGTAAAGTTCAAAAAACTTGATGAAGGAGCTTATGTGACCCTATGAAACTATATATAGGTAAGTACTACATAGAAAAAGGTGTAAAATGACACCTTACTGAATGCTGTACCTTGGCTGTGATGGATGTTACACTTAGTAGACATAACAGTGCACATTGAAAATTGTTGAAAAATGGACCCCTATTATAGTAAAGTTCAAAAAACTTGATGAAGGAGCTAATGTGACCCCATAAAACTATATCTAGGTAAGTAGTACATAGAAAAAGGAATAAAATGACACCTTACTGAATGCTGTTCCTTGGCCGTGATGGATGTTACACTTAGTAGACATAATGGTGCACATTGAAAATTGTTGAAAAATGGACCCCTATGATAGTAAAGTTTAAAATACTTTAAAAAGGAGCTAATGTGACCCCATGAAACTATATATAGGTAAGTACTACATAGAAAAAGGAATAAAATGACACCTTCCTGAATGCTGTACCTTGGCCATGATGAATGTTACACTTAGGAGACATAACGGTGCAAATTGAAAATTGTGGAAAAATGGACCCCTATGATAGTAAAGTTAAAAAAACTTTAAAAAGGAGCTAATGTGACCCCATGAAACTATATATAGGTAAGTACTACAAAGAAAAAGGAGTAAAATGACACCTTACTGAATGCTGTACCTTGGCCGTGATGGATGTTACTCTTAGGAGACATAAAGGTGCGCATTGAAAATTGTTGAAAAATGGACCCCTATGATAGTAAAGTTTAAAAAACTTGAAGAAGGAGCTAATGTGACCCCATGAAACTATATATAGGTAAGTACTACATAGAAAAAGGAGTAAAATGACACCTTACTGAATGCTGTACCTTGGCCGGGATGAATGTTACACTTAGGAGACATAAAGGTGCACATTGAAAATTGTTGAAAAATGGACCCCTATGATAGTAAAGTTAAAAAAACTTGATGAAGGAGCTAATGTGACCCCATAAAACTATATATAGGTAAGTAGTACATAGAAAAAGGAGTAAAATGACACCTTACTGAATGCTGTACCTTGGCCGTGATGAATGTTACACTTAGTAGACATAAAGGTGCACATTGAATATTGTTGAAAAATTGACCCCTATGATAGTAAAGTTAAAAAAACTTGATGAAGGAGCTAATGTGACCCTATGAAACTATATATAGGTAAGTACTACATAGAAAAAGGAGTAAAATGATACCTTACTGAATGCTGTACATTGGCCGTGATGGATGTTACACTTAGTAGACATAACAGTGCACATTGAAAATTGTTGAAAAATGGACCCCTATGATAGTAAAGTTCAAAAAACTTGATGAAGGAGTTAATGTGACCCATGAAACTATATAAAGGTAAGTACTACATAGAAAAAGGAGTAAAATGACACCTTACTGAATGCTGTACCTTGGCCGTGATGGATGTTACACTTAGTAGACATAACGGTGCACATTGAAAATTGTTGAAAAATTGTCCCCTATGATAGTAAAGTTAAAAAAACTTGATGAAGGAGCTAATGTGACCCTATGAAACTATATATAGGTAAGTAGTACATAGAAAAAGGAGTAAAATGACACCTTACTGAATGCTGTACCTTGGCCGTGATGGATGTTACACTTAGTAGACATAACAGTGCACATTGAAAATTGTTGAAAAATGGACCCCTATGATAGTAAAGTTAAAAAAACTTGATGAAGGAGCTAATGTGACCCCATAAAACTATATCTAGGTAAGTAGTACATAGAAAAAGGAATAAAATGACACCTTACTGAATGCTGTACCTTGGCCGTGATGGATGTTACACTTAGTAGACATAATGGTGCACATTGAAAATTGTTGAAAAATGGACCCCTATGATAGTAAAGTTTAAAATACTTTAAAAAGGAGCTAATGTGACCCCATGAAACTATATATAGGTAAGTACTACATAGAAAAAGGAATAAAATGACACCTTCCTGAATGCTGTACCTTGGCCGTGATGAATGTTACACTTAGGAGACATAATGGTGCAAATTGAAAATTGTTGAAAAATGGACCCCTATGATAGTAAAGTTAAAAAAACTTGATGAAGGAGCTAATGTGACCCCATGAAACTATATATAGGTAAGTACTACAAAGAAAAAGGAGTAAAATGACACCTTACTGAATGCTGTACCTTGGCCGTGATGGATGTTACACTTAGGAGACATAAAGGTGCGCATTGAAAATTGTTGAAAAATGGACCCCTATGATAGTAAAGTTAAAAAAACTTGATGAAGGAGCTAATGTGACCCCATGAAACTATATATAGGTAAGTACTACATAGAAAAAGGAGTAAAATGACACCTTACTGAATGCTGTACCTTGGCTGTGATGGATGTTACACTTAGTAGACATAACAGTGCACATTGAAAATTGTTGAAAAATGGACCCCTATGATAGTAAAGTTCAAAAAACTTGATGAAGGAGCTAATGTGACCCCATAAAACTATATCTAGGTAAGTAGTACATAGAAAAAGGAATAAAATGACACCTTACTGAATGCTGTTCCTTGGCCGTGATGGATGTTACACTTAGTAGACATAATGGTGCACATTGAAAATTGTTGAAAAATGGACCCCTATGATAGTAAAGTTTAAAATACTTTAAAAAGGAGCTAATGTGACCGCATGAAACTATATATAGGTAAGTACTACATAGAAAAAGGAATAAAATGACACCTTCCTGAATGCTGTACCTTGGCCGTGATGAATGTTACACTTAGGAGACATAACGGTGCAAATTGAAAATTGTGGAAAAATGGACCCCTATGATAGTAAAGTTAAAAAAACTTGATGAAGGAGCTAATGTGACCCCATGAAACTATATATAGGTAAGTACTACAAAGAAAAAGGAGTAAAATGACACCTTACTGAATGCTGTACCTTGGCCGTGATGGATGTTACACTTAGGAGACATAAAGGTGCGCATTGAAAATTGTTGAAAAATGGACCCCTATGATAGTAAAGTTTAAAAAACTTGAAGAAGGAGCTAATGTGACCGCATGAAACTATATATAGGTAAGTACTACATAGAAAAAGGAGTAAAATGACACCTTACTGAATGCTGTACCTTGGCCGGGATGAATGTTACACTTAGGAGACATAAAGGTGCACATTGAAAATTGTTGAAAAATGGACCCCTATGATAGTAAAGTTAAAAAAACTTGATGAAGGAGCTAATGTGACCCCATAAAACTATATATAGGTAAGTAGTACATAGAAAAAGGAGTAAAATGACACCTTACTGAATGCTGTACCTTGGCCGTGATGAATGTTACACTAAGTAGACATAACGGTGCACATTGAAAATTGTTGAAAAATTGACCCCTATGATAGTAAAGTTCAAAAAACTTGATGAAGGAGCTAATGTGACCCTATGAAACTATATATAGGTAAGTACTACATAGAAAAAGGAGTAAAATGATACCTTACTGAATGCTGTACCTTGGCCGTGATGGATGTTACACTTAGTAGACATAACAGTGCACATTGAAAATTGTTGAAAAATGGACCCCTATGATAGTAAAGTTCAAAAAACTTGATGAAGGAGCTAATGTGACCCCATGAAACTGTATAAAGGTAAGTACTACATAGAAAAAGGAGTAAAATGACACCTTACTGAATGCTGTACCTTGGCCGTGATGGATGTTACACTTAGTAGACATAACGGTGCACATTGAAAATTGTTGAAAAATTGTCCCCTATGATAGTAAAGTTAAAAAAACTTGATGAAGGAGCTAATGTGACCCTATGAAACTATATATAGGTAAGTAGTACATAGAAAAAGGAGTAAAATGACACCTTACTGAATGCTGTACCTTGGCCGTGATGGATGTTACACTTAGTAGACATAACAGTGCACATTGAAAATTGTTGAAAAATGGACCCCTATGATAGTAAAGTTAAAAAAACTTGATGAAGGAGCTAATGTGACCCCATGAAACTATATATAGGTAAGTACTACAAAGAAAAAGGAGTAAAATGACACCTTATTGAATGCTGTACCTTGGCCGTGATGGATGTTACACTTAGTAGACATAATGGTGCACATTGAAAATTGTTGAAAAATGGACCCCTATGATAGTAAAGTTAAAAATACTTTAAAAAGGAGCTAATGTGACCCCATGAAACTATATATAGGTAAGTACTACATAGAAAAAGGAGTAAAATGACACCTTACTGAATGCTGTACCTTGGCCGTGATGGATGTTACACTTAGTAGACATAACAGTGCACATTGAAAATTGTTGAAAAATGGACCCCTATGATAGTAAAGTTAAAAAAACTTGATGAAGGAGCTAATGTGACCCCATAAAACTATATCTAGGTAAGTAGTACATAGAAAAAGGAATAAAATGACACCTTATTGAATGCTGTACCTTGGCCGTGATGGATGTTACACTTAGTAGACATAATGGTGCACATTGAAAATTGTTGAAAAATGGACCCCTATGATAGTAAAGTTAAAAATACTTTAAAAAGGAGCTAATGTGACCCCATGAAACTATATATAGGTAAGTACTACATAGAAAAAGGAGTAAAATAACACCTTACTGAATGCTGCACCTTGGCCGTGATGAATGTTACACTTAGTAGACATAATGGTGCACACTGAAAAATGTAAAAAATGGACCCCTATGATAGTAAAGTTCAAAATACTTCAAAAAGGATCTAATGTGACCCCATGAAACTATATATAGGTAAGTACTACATAGAAAAAGGTGTAAAATGACAATTTCCTGAATGCTGTACCTTGGCTGTGATGAATGTTACACTTAGTAGACATAACGGTGCATGCTGAAAAATGTAAAAAAGGACCCCTATCATAGTAAAGTTCAAAATACATGAAAAAGGAGCTAATGTGACCCCATGAAACTATATATAGGTAAGTACTACATAGAAAAAGGAATAAAATGACACCTTACTGAATGCTGTACCTTGGCCGTGATGGATGTTACACTTAGTAGACACTATGGTGCACATTGAAAATTGTTGAAAAATGACCCCTATGATAGTAAAGTTCAAAATACCTAATGAAGGAGCTAATTTGACCCCGTACAACTTTATATGGGTTAGTAGTTAATAGGAATAGGAGTTCAATGATACCTTATTAAGCTTAATCTTGGCAGTAATAGTCAAGATGAGGATACACATTGAAAATTGTAGGAAAATGTCCCCATCTGTAGTTAACATTTTATTAAGGAGCTTGTGTTACCACGTAGAACTATTTATAGATGAGTAATATGAGTATATAGAAGTAAAATTTTATCTAAATAAATACTTTACCCTGGCTGTGATGGAACTAAGAGATAGTCAATATGAGGATACACATTCACGATTAACTTGATATGTTTTGAAAATGCTTCAACATATTTTGTTGAAATATATTTACAGAATGTGAGAGCAGTGGACTTTCCCTATCCAGAGAGTCTTTTGAATGGCATTACATTTGGATTTTTTTCTAGGTAAGCTTAAATATTTCATTTATTTTTTTGGAGTGTGTTTTTTTAAGTTTTATGCAGAAAGTTGTGGTTCCTCCATGTGACACTAACCTACCACCCATTCATTTTATCATTAAATGCGGCTTTTATTAATGGCTCCTGAAAAAGGCTAATTAAAAAAGCAGAATTTTTCATGTCCAGACTTACACTTGCTCATGATTAGACATGTACCTTACAAGACCCTGATCCTGACTTGTAAGTCAAGTTCACATATTGTTTGATCTATATGGTCATGGAGGATAGGTGATTGTGTCCAGGCTGTATCTTTCTCATACATGGGTTTCTTATAAAATAACTTGCCATATATTTTAGGTATCGAACCTCCAAAGTCAAGGTCATATTTGTGTTTCATTGCTGCAAAGATTTCAGGCAGTCATATCCAGGCTGTAGATTTCTTAATAATGGACTGATTACAAAAAATGTGTTAGGATATCAAAAAAAACCATATCATATGCAAGACCTGTGTCCCTTCCTCTAAGGTGAAGGTCATACTTGATGCTTCATTCTTGCAATTTAACAATTAAGCACTTAGAGTATTGGTAGTTGTGTCCAGGATGTAGCATTTTAGTATATGGACTGATTTTAGAATAACTCATCATACCTGTTCGGAAGATCAAGAAGGCAATCCATGCAAGACCCTTTTTCATACCTCTAAGGTCATGCTTGTTTGTTCTCTTTCCAATTGACTTAAGAGGTATGAAAAACATAGTTTACTCAGTACCTTATAGCGGGTTATTTCTGCAGGTGCAGTATTTCTGAGTTTCTGTGGTCTTTGTATGAAATCACAGAAATAATATTATATACAGCAGAAAAAAAGCAAAAATTTATATCGCGAAACATTATCTCATTTTCAAACTAAAATCACCAGTTTGCCATGTTAGAGATAATCTTTTTCACAATACATAAGTGGTAAAATAATTATAGCCAATTACCTTGAATCGTTTTTGTATACACATAGTATTAATGCGACATTTGCTTAAACATTTTCTCGAAAATTAAATTATTTAATAGAGTAACAGTTTATTACCCATGAATAATTAAAACTTAAACACTTTATAATATATGACTGTTATCAAGTTGGGCCAACAATGTAGATCCAGATCAGCTGGCACTGTTCTATCATGATTATTCAAATTACATTAGTGTGATTGTGAAATTTTTAACACTGAAATTTACTTTCTGGGTCAGACTACCCAGTACAGAGTGTCAATGTCAGAGGCTAAAGGATGATTGATCCTGATATCTATTTATCCTTACAGTTCTTTTTAAAAGTAGTATGAATGATTTGAAGCAATGGAAGTAATGAAAATTTGTAAAGTATTATTAAGTTTTGTTGTTTTTTTTTCACTAAGGTTTTCAAAATCTGTCAATAGGTTCTGTAAATTTAAATGAAGAAGTAAAGTACTGTACAATTTTAGATTGCATATTTCATATTGGTTTCTTCTTTGCCAAATTAAAGAGCATCTGGATAATTTCATTCCCAAAAAAACTAACAATTTATAGTTGCAAAAATGTGATAGATGTTGTAAAGTGTGAAGTTCTGTGGCATTCACTAGCTTAGCTGTGAAGCAGTAATTGCAAACAGTTTGTAGGTAGTAAACCAATATTTGTTTAATATAGTTATCATGATAAATGAAGTTTTTGTGTGTCCTGTGTCCCTCTTGGTGTTGTTTGTCCCTTGTTTAACCTTGTTTAATATCTGGTTGACTCCAGCCTGGCACCATTAACTGGAGTAAAAAAACCAACATTATTGACCCCAGTGGGCCTGTATTTTTCATTGTTGTATTGCAAAAAGGAATTCACTTGTCATTGTAAACTTTATTACAACAGAGTTGTAAATGCTTTGTAATGAATTTGAAGGGGATGACATAAAAAAAACTGTATTTTAATTTCTGTGGTGAATGTTCGTCTTTTTATAGAAAATACAATAATCAAACTAGCCTTCTTAAACACTAAACAGACAGATCCAGATGTCTGGAGTGATTTCCATAGATTCTTTAATAAAAAGGAATAATGTTTGATATTAAATAAATTTTATGTTCACTTATGCTTTCAGAGACATTACTGATATGCTCCTTAGTTTGAGGCTGACCAATGTGCTTCTCAGTTTGAGACTGACCAATGTGCTCCTCAGTTTGAGACTGACCAATGTGCTCCTCAGTTTGAGACTGACCAATGTGCTTCTCAGTTTGAGACTGACCAATGTGTTCCTCAGTTTGAGACTGTTCCAAACACTTTTGCTGAAATGAATTCTGCAAAGGAAGTCATCTGGGAAGCAAAACTTTCAGTGTACATGAGCGAAAAATTGACCCTTTCATCCATATATAGGCCTTTATTACTAAGGCAAACAATGTAGATCCAGATCAGCCGTCATAGGTTTGGCATCTGATCAGGATATTTACTGTGAGCCGTTTGATTCCTTAGGTTATTTCTTACTTAGATACGACCAGTGTAGATCCTGACCAGATGACATGGATGTGCCGGCTGATCTACATCTACACTGGTTGCACATGCATAAAAATGCATATATATGAATTAAAGGGTTAATTAACATATACATCTGTTTAGAGATAAAATTGCCTGTTATTTCTGCATGTATATTAGTTTCAGTTGACTGATATTTAACTGCGATATTTTATTTCAAATTGTTTATGGTTAAAAAGGTAAACAAAAATTATAACACATCATTATATTTTGTCTATGAATTTCTTTTTCCATACATAACAATAGAAAGACGGCATAATTTATATAAAAAAATCTGTTTAAGTAAGTATTGTCTTCCAAGAATAGCAAAATTATTATTTAATGAATCTTGTTCAGGAAACAATAAAAAATAATTCAAAATCTACTATTTGCTTATTTAAAAAAACAACCAAACTACATGAGCATTTTTTATTTATGACAATTAAAAAATGAAATGTAAAAGCTGATTGCTGTATGAATTGTTGGAAAAAATTAAAACAGAGCCTTAATTATTAAATCATGCAAAATAGGTATATAATAAACGGAGTATTACGCCAGGATGCTTTTCTAAAAACCTTTATCACAACTTGTCTGGTGTTTAAACAAGCATCCATTTCAACAGAGGTTTAACCCTTTACTCCATAACATGGTATGCATTTCATTTCATGTGCAAAAAGAGTAGATACAGATTAGCTGGCACATTTGTACCATCTGATCGGGATCTGCACTGTTTGATTTTTGTTTGATAAATTAAAAAAACAAACAGTGTAGATCCAATTAAGACAGCACAGATGTGCTGGCCAATTTGAATCTACACAGTTCGCCCTTGCCAAAAAGGCGTATGTATGGCAGAAAGGATCAAGTTTGTTTTATAGTCAAGAGCTTACCCATTCTTGTGTCTGGGGACCATACACCGCTGAACATGGAATGGTATAAATCTGAAAATGATGCATTGAAGGTTCCATCTTCACCGCCCTATGCATTCAAATTGGGTCCAAATTGTACTGTTCATTGATGTATGTATTAAATTGCGCACAAGCTGAGGATAGGAGGCATGGGCAGTAATAGGCATTTCCATTTCCATTTGATAAACAAGCTCAATAACAACAACCTTAATACTTTTCATATTTATAGTGTTCGGCGGCTTTGAAAGTGCCCTTTTTATCTATTTAAATATCATATCGTTTTAATTTTATCTCGGTGTACATGTGTTACATACTTTACCCCAGTTTTATTGTGTCACATTAGCTATTAAGTGTTTTGTGTATTGTCTCATTTTGAGAAGTTAAATGTGTATCATCACAGCCAAAATGTAGATTTATATCAAATGTTCATTTTTTTATGCCCCCACAAAGTGGGAGGCATATAGAGTTGCACTCGTCCGTCCGTACGTTCGTACGTCCCCAAATCTTGTGGCATCAACTTCTCCTAAACTATAAGGCGGATTTCTTTCAAACTTGCACAGATGATCAAGCAGGATGTGTAGATGATCGTAAAGAAAGGATTTTTCCTGCGACCATTTTACCAGAGTTATGGCCCTTTGTTAATTTCAGTTATAAAATCTTGTGGCGTCAACTCCTCCTAAACTACAAGGCAGATTTCTTGCAAACTTGCACAGATGATGAAGCAGGATGAATAGATAATCGTGAAGAAAGGATTTCTTCCTGCGACCATTTTTACCAGAGTAATGGCCATTTGTTATATTCATTAATTAAATCTTGTGGCGTCAACTCCTCCAAAACTATAAGGCAGATTTCTTGCGAACTTGCAAAGATGATGAAGCAGGATGTGTAGATGATCGTAAAGAAAGGATTTTTTCCTGCGACCATTTTTACCAGAGTTATGGCCCTTTGTTAATTTCAGTAATTAAATCTTGTGGCATCAACTCCTCCTAAACTACAGGGCAGATTCCTTGCAAACATGCACAGATGATGAAGCAGGATGTGTAGATGATCGTGAAGAAAGGATTTTTTTCCTGCGACTATTTTTACCAGAATTATGGTCCTTTGTTTTTTTTTCAGTAATAATATCTTGTGGCATCAACTCCTCATTTTCTTTTGGACAGATTTTTTTCTAACTTGCACACATGATCAAGATGGCTGGGTGGATGATCATAAAAAAAAAATTTTCTGCTGCCATTTTTACCACAGTTATGTCCCTTTGTTTATTTCACTTACAAAATTTTGTGGCATCGACTTCACATTTTCTCTTTGGCTGATTTCTTTCAAACTTGCACAGATGATTAGACATGATGTGAAGATTGTTGTAAAGGACATTGTCTTGCAACAATTTTCACTACAGTTATGGCCTTTTGTTTATGTTAGTTATTAAATTTTGTGGCACTTACTCCTCATTTACTAATCATGATCACCACATGTTGTTAATACCTGGTACAAAATTTTGTAATAAATGTTATTGCAGCAGTGGGGGCATCAGTGTCCTGTGGACACAGTCTAGTTTGCTTTCATTAAGATACCATTTTACTCCTATTCCTGTGTACTAATATCCTATATAAGGCTTAATGGGGTCGCATTTGCTCCTTCTTCAACTATTTTCAACTTTACCACATGGGGGGTCATTTTTTTTGACGATTTCAATATATGCCATCAGTTTGACTTTGTGTAATTTCCATCACGGCCAAGATAGAGTTTTCATAATGGTACCATTTTACTCCTATTCCTGTGTACTACTAACCTATATAAGGCTTTATGGGGTCACATTTGCTCCTTTTTCAAATGTATTTTTTACCGGAGGGGGGGGGGAGGGGGTCATTTTTTTTCGACACTTTCAATTTGGTTCCATTTTACTCCTATTCCAGAGTACTACTTACCTACATAAAGTTTTATGGGGTCACATTAGCTCCTTCTTCAACTATTTTCAACTTTACTACCTTGGGGGTCATTTTTGGCTTATTTTCAATAAGTATCATAAACTTGACTGTGTGTAACTTCCATGATGGCCAAGGTAGGGCTTTTATTAAGGTACCATTTTACTCCCATTCCTGTGTATTACCTACCTATATATAGTTTTATGGGGTCACATTTGCTCCTTCTTCAACTATTTTTAACTTTACTACCTTGGGGGTCACTTTTTCAGCAATTTTCACTATGTACCATTATGCTGTCTTTGTGTAACTTTCATCACAGCCAAGGTAGAGCTTTCATTAAGGTATCATTTTACTCCTATTCTTGTGTACTACTTACCTATATATAGTTTTATGGGGTCACATTAGCTCCTTCTTCAACTATTTTCAACTTTACTACCTTGGGGGTCATTTTTGGCTTATTTTCAATAAGTATCATAAACTTGACTGTGTGTAACTTCCATCATGGCCAAGGTAGGGCTTTTATTAAGGTACCATTTTACTCCCATTCCTGAGTACTACCTACCTATATATAGTTTTATGGGGTCACATTTGCTCCTTCTTCAACTATTTTTAACTTTACTACCTTGGGGGTCACTTTTTCAGCAATTTTCACTATGTACCATTATGCTGTCTTTGTGTAACTTTCATCACAGCCAAGGTAGAGCTTTCATTAAGGTATCATTTTACTCCTATTCTTGTGTACTACTTACCTATATATAGTTTTATGGGGTCACATTAGCTCCTTCTTCAACTATTTTCAACTTTACTACCTTGGGGGTCATTTTTGGCTTATTTTCAATAAGTATCATAAACTTGACTGTGTGTAACTTCCATCATGGCCAAGGTAGGGCTTTTATTAAGGTACCATTATACTCCTAGTCCTGTGTACTACTTACCAATATATAGTTTTATGGGGTCACATTTGCTCCTTCTTCAACTATTTTTAACTTTATTATCTTGGGGGTCACTTTTTCAGCAATTTTCACAATGTACCATCAGGCTGTCTTTGTGTAACTTTCATCACGGCCAATGTAGACCTTTCATTAAGGTATCATTTTACTCCTATTCCTGTGTACTACTTACCTATATATAGTTTTATGGGGTCACATTAGCTCCCTCTTCAACTATTTTCAACTTTACTACCTTGGGGGTCAGTTTTCGCTTATTTTCAATAAGTATCATAAACTAATCCGTGTGTAATTTCCATCACGGCCAAGGTAGGGCTTTCAATAAGGTATCATTTTACTCCTAGTCCTGTGTACTACTTACCTATATATAGTTTTATGGGGTCACATTAGCTCCTTCTTCAACTATTTTCAACTTTACTACCTTGGGGGTCATTTTTGGCTTATTTTCAATAAGTATCATAAACTTGACTGTGTGTAACTTCCATCATGGCCAAGGTAGGGCTTTTATTAAGGTACCATTTTACTCCCATTCCTGAGTACTACCTACCTATATATAGTTTTATGGGGTCACATTTGCTCCTTCTTCAACTATTTTAAACTTTACTACCTTGGGGGTCATTTTTGGCTTATTTTCAATAAGTATCATAAACTTGACTGTGTGTAACTTCCATCATGGCCAAGGTAGGGCTTTTATTAAGGTACCATTTTACTTCCATTCCTGATTACTACCTACCTATATATAGTTTTATGGGGTCACATTTGCTCCTTCTTCAACTATTTTTAACTTTACTACCTTGGGGGTCAATTTTTCAGCAATTTTCACTATGTACCATTATGCTGTCTTTGTGTAACTTTCATCACAGCCAAGGTAGAGCTTTCATTAAGGTATCATTTTACTCCTATTCTTGTGTACTACTTACCTATATATAGTTTTATGGGGTCACATTAGCTCCTTCTTCAACTATTTTCAACTTTACTACCTTGGGGGTCATTTTTGGCTTATTTTCAATAAGTATCATAAACTTGACTGTGTGTAACTTCCATCATGGCCAAGGTAGGGCTTTTATTAAGGTACCATTATACTCCTAGTCCTGTGTACTACTTACCAATATATAGTTTTATGGGGTCACATTTGGTCCTTCTTCAACTATTTTTAACTTTATTATCTTGGGGGTCACTTTTTCAGCAATTTTCACTATGTACCATCAGGCTGTCTTTGTGTAACTTTCATCACGGCCAATGTAGACCTTTCATTAAGGTATCATTTTACTCCTATTCCTGTGTACTACTTACCTATATATAGTTTTATGGGGTCACATTAGCTCCTTCTTTAACTATTTTCAACTTTACTACCTTGGGGGTCAGTTTTCGCTTATTTTCAATAAGTATCATAAACTAATCCGTGTGTAACTTCCATCACAGCCAAGGTAGGGCTTTCAATAAGGTACCATTTTACTCCTAGTCCTGTGCACTACTTACCTATATATAGTTTTATGGGGTCACATTTGCTCCTTCTTCAACTATTTTCAACTTTACTACCTTGGGGGTCATTTTTGGCTTATTTTCAATAAGTATCATAAACTTGACTGTGTGTAACTTCCATCATGGCCAAGGTAGGGCTTTTATTAAGGTACCATTTTACTCCTATTCCTGTGTACTACCTACCTATATATAGTTTTATGGGGTCACATTTACTCCTTCTTCAACTATTTTCAACTTTACTACCTTGGGGGTCACTTTTTCAGCAATTTTCACTATGTACCATTTTGCTGTCTTTGTGTAACTTTCATCACGGCCAATGTAGACCGTTCATTAAGGTACCATTTTACTCCTATTCCTGTGTACTACTTACCTATATATAGTTTTATGGGGTCACATTTGCTCCTTCTTCAACTATTTTCAACTTTACTATCTTGGGGGTCACTTTTTCAGCAATTTTCACTATGTACCATCATGCTGTTTTGTGTAACTTTCATCACGGCCAAGGTAGAGCTTTCATTAAGGTATCATTTTACTCCTATTCTTGTGTACTACTTACCTATATATGGTTTTATAGGGTCACATTTGCTCCTTCTTCAACTATTTTCAACTTTACTACCTTGGGGGTCAGTTTTCGCTTATTTTCAATAAGTATCATAAACTTAACCGTGTGTAACTTCCACAACGGCCAAGGTAGGGCTTTCAATAAGGTACCATTTTACTCCTATTCCTTTGTACTACTTACCTATATATAGTTTTATGTGGTCACATTTGCTCCTTCTTCAACTATTTTCAACTTTACTATCTTGGGGGTCACTTTTTCAGCAATTTTCACTATGTACCATCATGCTGTCTTTGTGTAACTTTCATCACGACCAATGTAGACCTTTCATTAAGGTATCATTTTACTCCTATTCCTGTGTACTACTTACCTATATATAGTTTTATGGGGTCACATTAGCTCCTTCTTCAACTATTTTCGACTTTACTACCTTGGGGGTCATTTTTGGCTTATTTTCAATAAGTATCATAAACTTGACTGTGTGTAACTTCCATCACGGCCAAGGTAGGCCTTTCAATAAGGTACCATTGTACTCCTAGTCCTGTGTACTACTTACCTATATATAGTTTTATGGGGTCACATTAGCTCCTTCTTCAACTATTTTCAACTTTACTACCTTGGGGGTCATTTTTGGCTTATTTTCAATAAGTATCATAAACTTGACTGTGTGTAACTTCCATGATGGCCAAGGTAGGGCTTTTATTAAGGTACCATTTTACTCCCATTCCTGTGTATTACCTACCTATATATAGTTTTATGGGGTCACATTTGCTCCTTCTTCAACTATTTTCAACTTTACTACCTTGGGGGTCACTTTTTCAGCAATTTTCACTATGTACCATTATGCTGTCTTTGTGTAACTTTCATCACAGCCAATGTAGACCTTTCATTAAGGTATCATTTTACTCCTATTCCTGTGTACTACTTACCTATATATAGTTTTATGGGGTCACATTAGCTCCTTCTTCAATTATTTTCAACTTTACTACCGGTACCTTGGGGGTCATTTTTCGCTTATTTTCAATAAGTATTATAAACTTGACTGTGTGTAACTTCCATCACGGCCAAGGTAGGGCTTTTATTAAGGTACCATTTTACTCCTATTCCTGTGTACTACTTACCTATATACAGTTTTATGGGGTCACATTTGCTCCTTCTTCAACCATTTTCAACTTTACTACATGGGGGGGTCATTTTTCGCTTATTTTCAATAAGTATCATCATTTTGACTCTCTTTAACTTCCATCATGGCCAAGGTAGATCTTTTATTAAGGTACCATTTTACTCCTATTCCTGTGTACTATTTACCTATATATAGTTTTATGGGGTCACATTTGACCCTTCAACTATTTTCAACTTCACTATGTTGACATTGTGTAACTTCTATCATGGCCAAGGTAGAAGTTTCATAATTGTACCATTTTACTTCCGTTTCTATGAACTTTACATCCTGCAGGGTCATTTTGACAATTTTCAGTATGTACCATCATGTTGACTATGTGTGAATTTCACGGCAAAGGTAGAGCTTTCATTATGGTACCTCTTTATAAATCCTTTTTCTATTTATGACTTACCTTTTTATAGTTTTATGGGGTCACATTACCCCACATCGATAACTTATTCATTGCATTTTGTCAATGTATATGTATTGATGTGTATATCTTTTTTGTGTGAAAAGTGGAAATAAACAATAATATACATAATTAGGCGTTTTTCTTTATACCTTTTTATGCAATTATACTATCCATCTCGCATTAGGCGTTTTTCTTTATACCTATTTATGCAATTATACTATCCAACTCGCTTCATTATTAATATGCAATTATTCAGGACCATTAAAACATGGGGTTAGACCATTAAGTTTAGTTATGGCCCTTGAACTCTTAGTGCAGATCATGAGTTTTACTTAAATTTTCAGTATTTTTAACCCCATTGACTTCATACTTTACACAGTTAACAATGGTCATCAGATAAGAAGGTAAGACAACTCCACATGCTCATCAAATAACCTGTGATTGACTTTGGTTAACATTTAGGGCAATTTTATTAACTGCCAACACTTAATTAGATTATGCAACTCCTTTAGGGCAAAAAAATGAACAATCATTCTTTTTTATTTCGTGGTCATTTAAACCCCATTGATTCTTAATATAAAAATTAACAGTTATATAAAGAGTGCGACTTTACCAACATTGCAGTTACTCAAAGACGTTGGTAAAGTTGATGTTAGGGAGAGTGAAGGTCTGACATTTTAGACAAACAATTCTGGTTTCTTGTAAATCTACACACAAAACAAAGAATGAAAATGTGCTAATCACCAGTTCTCATAATTGTAGTATATGTGTTATCATAGTTAAATCAGCAATAATTTGTTATTTAAAGAAAAGCATATAAAAATCAGATGATTTAGTGGTCTGTAGCCTTTCCTTATTGGTCGATGGCTTTGTAATTCGCACGTATAGTAAAAATTCCAAGGAAAGATAATTATTGGTCGATGTTAATGGTCGTTACACTATCGGTCGCCAGCTTGTGCTTATCACTCCTACTTTCATTTTGGAGAGTGCATTAATTAATTAAATGACGTAACCGTTCAATAAAACCCAAAGAGCCAAAATCACGTTTACTGCTTTGTAGTCTTTCGAATCTAAAATTTCAAGTTTTACAATGATTTTGTAACGTAGGCTACCATTCGAAAACCACCAAATCCACCTCCATTTCCATATGAATAATTCTATTTACAAAGAGAACTTCTATTGTCAATATACATTCAAATATAACCTGGGTGTTATAAAAACATTGCATCACGAAAATAACTCGATAAATACTCACTGTTCATTTGATTACGATGGATTTTTCGTCTTCACCGAACGTTGTCGAATCCAATATGGCGTTCCGCCATCAGGTATTCATGCGCGTTCATGACTCAAAATATTGTCGAACGTTCCACGAGTTAAATTTCTTCAAATATTGATTGATTCCATATTTTTTAATATAAATTTTATCGTTTTGCACAGAATTACAAAATTGACCGCTTTGTAGCATTGACTTACTTTTTGAAACTAAGAACTATATTCTAGGGTAGCAAGCATACATTCTATGGTAGCATGCAAGTACTGTCGTTACTACATTGAAATAAAGAAGGAGTTAGGACAGTATTGCATGCAACCCTCAAATTGTTAGGTTCATAGTAAAGCAAAAACGATTGTCGAAATTTGGTTTTCACTGAGTCTGCCGACTCAAAAATGTAACCGATCAGCCGAGATCTGAAACTGGTCTCCAACTTACAGATAGTCTAGATCATCTAGACGTTTTGTCATTGATAAGTGTCACACTGCTCTGACGAACGTCTAGAGACATCGCTATATAAAAAGTCTGACCGACAGGTGGCGCTTTTGTATGGTAAACAAAATCCAAAATCAATCGTGATTTCTAATGAAATTTGTTAACAGTGCTTTAACCGTATTTCTCCCACACTGGGCAAAGTGAAAATTAGGTAATATGATATCGAGCTACAAAATCAGGTATACGGTTTATAAAACAAAGGACGTTTAAGTACTTGCCTACCCCATTTACATAAATGAATGCAAATATATGGTACGCCGTTGCTGCCTCTTCGTGATAATGGTTTTAGACTGTCAGGTTATATGGTATGGCAGTTGTCATTGTACGGTGATTGATAAAAAGAGAAGAATATCAGTATCTCTAACGGAAAAATGAAGTTCCGTCAAACTTTTCATTAATAAATCTTATTATGTATGTTTATTATTTATATAAAAGATAAGAAAAGTTGGAACAGAAAAGACAAATAGTTTGACCTAAAAAAATTCCCTAAATTCTGCAGCCAAACACAAAAACAAAGCAACACTAAACATCAATTTAAATGCCTTCCTGAGTAATGAGTTACAAGCAACAATATCTAAGATCATCTTGTCTGACACATGTATACAGCAAGAGATATTTGTAAAAGTGTGTTTTGGCCTGTAATTTCATGGTTGCGAAAATGGTTGACAAAAATTGTTGATTTCTCTCTTTATAATTAAAAGTTCTTTTAAAGAATCTTGGGTATTGTCAGTATCATTTTGATCATGTGGGCATTTAAACTGTTTTTGTTTTGCGATGCTTCGTTTTTGTGTTTGATTGCAAATAGAATTTTATGGATTTTCAAGCTTTATTTTTCTTAATGTTCTAAATTGTCTTAACACTTTTGTCTAAGGGCAAGTTTTTCACTTCAGACGTAATTTTGATCCAAAAAGGTCCAAATTAAGAGAAAAAAAATATAATTTTCTTATTGAAATGATTTCATTTTAAAATATTTCTAAGGTTGCAATAAGGTAACTATTGTGTTTGCAACATCTGTATAAACCTTTCATCAGATCTCGTGGTAAACGCAGAACCCAGCTTACCTGAAAACGCCTGTGGGCGCAATAATACAGTTAAAAATGTGTGTCGCCGTAGGATTTGTCTTTTCGATTTCCAGCTGGCAGGGCGACAGTCTAAAACAGTTTTCACAAGACAACAACGGCGTTCCATACTAATGTCCTAATTACAAGCCTCGTTTTGGAGTGTCTGGTTTTTTAACGAACAATATCTTCAGACGTACTGATCGCCTTTGCGAAATCAGAGCGTCTGAATGATTGAGACTAACTTATAGACAAAAAACCCCTCAAAACTTCAACTTGAGATTGGTCAGTTTGGACATTGAGATCACTTTCAACCAATCAAACCAAGCTTAAGGTTGCCCCTGTTCCATTATCTTGAACATCGGTTTCTAAAGTTTTCAGAAATATGTTGTATAATCCGTGTCTAGAAAAAATATACTCATATCACGTCCAGACATCCACTTCACATGAGATTGTTTAAAATGGCTTTTAACAGGATTTGTTAATTGCGACAAAGAAGACTGGAAGTGTACTGTGACATCTCCTAAATATAAGTCAGTCAAAATGTTGGTCAAAAACAGTTCACTATACTCGTACATTGTAAATTGCCTCGTATACATGTATTTAAAAATATTTATTGTGCCATCGTCGGACACCCACGACCGATCCATTCCGTTTCTCTCCATTCATCGCGAATGTAGTAAAACGGAATATAATTGAGCGTGGGTATCCGACGATGTTATTGTGCGAGCAATGGTTTTTCAAGAACTGAAAGAATGTGCAATTACTAGTAGTGTAAATGTTCATAAACAAGAAATTAACTCTAAAACAGGTACTGTTTCGCACAACAACGACATATCAAGAGAGAACTGAAAACGTAAAATTTAAGATTACTAAAGGGAACAGGAAACAAAAACTAAATTTGGATGTGTCTGAGAAAAGAGAATCAATGGATTCTCATGGGTCGAATTGTCATTTGTATTTTGAATAGTCTAACAGACAACTGACAACTTTCCAAAAAACTAGTCACTGCTTGTCACCAGTCTCTCGCAGTACGTTGTTTTGACATCGGTATTGTTATTAAAGACAAATCTAAGAAATGTACACAGACATAGTGCGACTTCCTGGCAGCAGGAATAGTCGATGGAGCCGAATTAGTCCGGCAGAGAACAGGTCTTTATCCATTACTGGAGCAATTGTTTAATTAACTAATTTTCAAAGTTATTTGTTTATTTTTAATCGTTTCCAGTAATGATCAGTCATATCGGGGAGAGAATGATCTATCTGAGGAATGCACACAGCGAGAGCTTGTCTTCCTGAAGATCGGAAAAGTCCGTGGCGTTGCGGATCAGTCCGGCGGAGTACTGGCCATTATCCAAAACATGTGATTCTGGACCTTCTAAAGCGTAGCGCTGAAAGAAAATATATAACAGTTTAAAGAGTATCGTACACAGTAAAAATTACTCTTGGAATCAGGTTCGAACCAGTTTAAATATTTCTCAACTGATTCCAAATATTGATAAAAATATGGTTATATAACCTCAGTTTGATCTCACGACATCCCCCTTTACATATAAAAAAACAACATCAGAACGATAGCTTTGTTGTAATCCGGAAATCATGTCACATTTTCGCAGTGTTACGACGACTGCCAATACAACAAGTGGTATCTCGCGCAGTATTACGTATCAAGTCTACTTGCCACGTCCCCAACACACTAACATACTTCTGTTGACCATCCTATAAACTTATACCACGAAACGTTGAAAGCCAACTAATCGTTCAAGTCTTCCCAATAAATACCATTTTATTAATTATTTATTCTAGGATTTAATATAATACTATATATAGACCTAATCGCCCGGATATAATTAGTTGCAAAGCCTCATAATTAAATGTGATAAAATGAGATGAATCCACTGTGTAATTAATAATTAATTAATAATATTAATAATAACCACGCTGATCGTTCTTGAACCATGTCCAGCAGAGGCGAATCCGGGATGGGGGGGGGGGGGGCGGGGTCAGTAGGGTTGCCTGAAACCCCTTTTGAGGCAGAAGTTTTACACATCCGACCATGACCGGACATCTACAACATGAACTGGCCGCATTGAGACCAGTCACGAATGTCATAATGTTCCGAACATGTGTTGAAAGTAAGTATGATTAGTTCGAACATCAAAATAAGTTAACTTACTTTGATGAAGCCTATAATAATATCGACATCATGTTCCGACTGCGGGTCAAACAGCCCCATTAGTCTGGCGTGTTTGTAAGTCAGTAGAGCAAAGGGCTGAAACAATACAAGGATAAGAAAATCAGATGTATGCGTACTCATTAATATCATAAAACATTAAAAACAATGCAGGCCCAAAGACCATAGAACTAAAACTATAGATCAGTCTCAAATCGCAAGCTCTGTGTAAATGGCTGAAAATCAACCTATCAGATGCTGGCGATTTGAAACTGGTCTCCAATCTCAGTTTTGTGATCTCGGGCCAAACTGAATATTATTTCTAGATTTTGATCCAGTCAAGGGATATGCGCCCTGGAGCATTGGTTTGAGGTTAAAAGAGAGCATGGCAACCAGTCTCAGATCTCTAACTTTCCTTTGGTCAATTCTGAGACTGTGTCCAATTTCAACAATTCAGCTCTCTTTATTTCTATTCTCAGTTGCTAAACATTGGAAATAGCGGTGAAATTCTTTGATGATTTGACTATAAAATGCGAGCATTCAGACATGTCATCAAGAAAAATGTAAACGGAGCTCGCTAAGGACAATTGACACATATTGTTGTTGAAATACAGAGCGTCAACAATACATGACCGACAGATAGAAATTTTTGCTGGGGAAGAACACCTTAACAATCAGCGCAATATAATCTTAATGATTCGAACGTGTCGTCTTAATAAATATATTTCATTAGCGAGTCAAAACAAGTACAAAATTAACTAGACACTTTTTCACTATTTCAGTCAGTTTTGTAATACCGTATATGAATAATGTATTGCCTTTATAAAAAGGTGATTATCAAATATCACTCGTAGAGAATATTATCACTTTCGTGTGAATATACGACACAGCACATATCTCAATAGGCAATATTACCATTTTCAAAGTGTTGCTTCCATTACATACAACACTTTGGTAATAATATAACATAAACACTTGATGATTTTTGTTATATATTATTTCACTTATGTTTTCACACCAATTAGAAAAGTAATTTATATAAATATGATATGTGCTTAACTACATTTGAAGCGCCTGGCATATGAACACCTTACGGTGCAATTGTACTTCTACCATTTTTGCACCGAGGTGACAATAAGGTGTGTTGTTTAATTTGCAGCCCATCCCGTAAAGGTAATTATTGGTTTTATATAGACAAATGCAATTATTTTGAATTAAAAAAATCTAAAGATCTAATTAAAGCCTCTAGGAACGTTCATTCTAGAAAGGTCTTATTTGCATTATATACACTTAAAACCAATGTTCTTATTACACCGGTCATAAAATTTTAATTTCTCCACATGGAATATGAGTCATCTCTTCCAATAATCATAATCAGATGCATCGGTCTTACGTCTTTTTATGAAACTGCCATTAAAAACTCCTGTAAGTTCATAATTCAGACATTTAGTTGAGGTGAGGGTTGAACGAAAAGTCAAAAATTGCACAGAATAGTGCAAAATTACTTACGAATCCATACATAAATATTGAGACATTTTGTGACTTGTTTTAACAATGAAGCACATTGACCTATTGTGGTTTGTTTTCAAATGCATGTAGGGATTTTAATGATTATTTCATGAAAAGAAGTGAACATTGTGTATCCAACTGTTTCAAGTTTGAAGAGGGTATCCCCATTCCACGTTGAGAAATTAAAAACATATTATCGGGCGGGCGTAGTTAGAACATTGGTCAAGTGTAACATTTTAAAGCGGATATTTGAGTGTCTATCTATCTATATAATTGTTTTTAGTCGTTAGGTCAATAATAAATTGATTTTTTATAGTTTTTTAACATATAGTGAAACAATTTGTTTTGCAAAATAATCGGTGATAGATCGTGGCTAGCCTGGCATCATCTCCGATAACAAGAATACAGTTTGCATGATAAAGTTACCTCTTGTCTATAACACCTATCTCTAAAGAACACGATGAGTCTTGATAGAAACAACAGTCGTTTGCTAGAGTAGTAAAAAGGGTATTCTTATATATTTATCAAGCCAATTTATTTGACACAATAAACCTCTAATTTAGAGAAGGACTATGTGATTCTCTCCGTCTTTATGACACTCTTTTTATGTGTAGCAATAAAACCTTTCTACAATGTTAATTCCCGAACACTTGATCCGATCGTGTTTTTTAATACATCTCCGCCTAGCAAATAATTAACCAAGTCAAGGACTTAAAAATAAAGGACCGTAACTCAGTATAACTCAATGCAAATAAATAAGATTATCATACAGCAGCTAATCAATATCGTTATACAAAAGCAACTCGACAATACCGGAAATTTGCTCAGTGTAGATCATCAAGACTTAATGGCTTGTGCATAATTAATTGAATTATATAACATAGAATGTACAAGCATGTGAATATAAACGAATTATTTATTCACGCTAATAAGGTAAACCTGCATCAGCGGACGTTATTTCCCATCTCGTTACATCATGGAGTGTCAATATTTTTCACAAAAAAGACAAAAGTATATTAAAAAAGTATATTATGAAAGACCAAATGTAATAAAATACAATAGTTTAATGAATACACATTGTAAGAATGAATTTAACAAACTTTGCTTATTTGTAAGAGAAATTTTAACAACTGACATCATTTAATTTTTTTTTTTTTCATTATTAAAATATTATTGACATACTTATGTAGCACCCAAGAAAATAGTTAATGTACTTGAACACATAGCGGGTATTGGTAAAAAAATGTTTATTGTTAAGGTCATCATCCCGCTGCTTCATTGAAATTACTAATACAATGTACATGTACTTCCAATCTGTTACCTTACCATGATAAGATTGAATTTAACAAACGTTGTTTATTTGTAAAATAGAAATTTTAACAACTAACATCATTTAAATTTGTCTTTCTTATTTAAATATTAGTTACATATGTATGTAACAGTTATGTACTTGTGTACACTGTGGAAATTGTTCAATAAAATGTTTATTGTTAAGGTCATTCTCCCGCTGATTTACTGAAATTACTCATATAATGTATTTTCAATCTGTTACTTAGTCATTGTATGTCACGATACCTCTATTACTTTTTTCGCAACTATGAGCCTCGTATATATGTATGATGTATGTTTTTGCCTCATGTTTACATGTATTCATGTACTGAGTGTAGAAATAAACTTGTAAACTTGTAATCGTTACAGTACTAATTAGCTATCCGAGGCGAAGAAGTTAATAAGAGAAAGACAGAACAGAACAGATTCTTTTTTCACTTACACTTTTCAGTTTCTCGTGATAAACAATAAATCTTACATACAAAATACAAACACGATAATTTAAAATACTTAAGTTTTGATTATTTTAATGAGAAAATTTACAACAGAAAAAAAAACAACTTCTCAAGTAGCCACATCTACTTTTATATGCCATTTGAATATATACTCAACAAAAAAAGAAACCTGACACTGTAACTTTGAATAAGTATGAGGTGCATATTCAAAATTTATATATTTTTGCACCATCCAAAAGAAAATAACCACTGAGTCACTTGTTTCATGCACCAAAAATATCAAAATGGATAATAAAGTTCAAAACATGCACAATTTTTATTACATACCACAATTCAATTAGCTTTAAATCTGATTCCAGGAAAATACACCAAATATAAAGTGTCAGGTTTCTATTTTTGTTGAGTATATTTTCTGAAAACCGCGACACTATCATTTTATTAGATCTGAATTCGGTGAGACTGTCATACAAGCCACCAGTAAGCTCACATGTTATTTGCAACGCTGCGTATCGAAACACGATGCCCAAGAGATTGTTTGAGAACTTACGATCATATGAAAACCTACAAATTTACACAAAAACATAGTTATCGCTTAATGTCTATGCTTACACCGTCCCTATGAGGTCTCCTGTCTGGTGTATACTCTGAAACCCATCGTTAGATTGTCGTTTTTAAGTTTCATGTCTACACCTTAAAAGTCTAGGTCACATCATTTAGATTCTAAGAACTAACGCTCGAAATGAGAAGCGTAGAAAATTCTTTTGTTCAAAGCATAACAATGCAGCAGATGAAGGGATCTCAGCAAACCTTTACAAAGATATAACTGTTAATGACAATTGTCGCCTTCAAGAAAATTTTCATTCTCTCAAAAACAAAAGCAAAAAAAACAATGTCAACCTTACGTTTCAAAAGTTATAATCTGCTTAAAATGATTAAAATAATTCTTCTGAAACATATTTCTGCAACAATCAAAGAGACTTCATCCAAACTCTAGTGAAAATTTAGGTTTATAAGCAAATTGTAACTTTAATGATTCATAACTCTTCTCTATGCAAGGTCACGGTGACCCTCAGGCATAAAATGTCAAATATTCTTGTATCGTTTTAAAGAAATTTATTTTTGCATCTTATAAATGAATATTACCACACATCACAGAAATGTTCGATTACTTGAGGTGAATTGTCCCGATCAGAAACCATGACCTTATTTTAACAGTCACGGTTCCGCTTCAGCTTCAACGTTCTGATTTTTCAACCAACCTCCAGTTTTTGTTTGTCAACATGTATAATGAGGTTGTATTCACGATAATCTAATACACTATTAACTGTGCTTTTGCACGAATGAGATGTATTTAGCAGAAAACGGTTAAGCAATAAAATAAATTCCATCGATATGAAGTGTTTGTAAATATAAAAATGCAAAAATAGCGAAAATTGCGTTGTAAATTACGCGACATTGTCACCTTGTTGTTATATCCTATTGTGCAGATAAGATATCGGTTTTATTAAATAAATGAAGTCGCCTGATGGATATAATAACAAAAATGTGCAGACCATATGATGCCCAAAATGGCGAAAGTGTATACATGTCTAGGCGTATAGTGATTACAGCAACAGACACTGAAATCTAAAACTCTAACACAACTAAATGTTTTATTTTCTTACCATATTGAAAGGTATTTTCCTGTAGGGCGTTATAACGTGTTTACCTAGGCAGTCCCTAACCAAGGACTTAAGGGCCGCTAGTTCCGGAGATCTCTGCATACACGGGTGGTAAAGTAAGGCGACAGCTCCGTGCTGGAAAACAATGCATTACTACTTTAGATTGCTAGACTGGAGTAATTGACTTAATTGGCATTTTTCGGAGACCGATATTCTCCAATTAGACAATGCACTGATGCTCTTAAATAAACATGGCCGGTATTTTCCCAACAATTACTTACATACCTATATGATGTAGTTCACTAATAAGCATAGACTATTGGGTCTGCAGTCTCGGAGGAAAAAAGTCTCAAAAAAACGTTTCATTAATGAACTGGACTAAATACGCCAGACTCAGAGGACGATACCAGTTCTAATAAAGAAAATCTTAGGAGTTTGATATGCGTTATAATAATTATCATCGCTGAGGATTTTATCTATATGAACGTATTACGAAAGTTGATAGCCTTCCTTTGAGACATTTGACTTTACAGACTTATTTCGCAAGCTGATACTCTTTCTGGAAAAATTTTTTCGCACAGGCACTTTGCTTAATGAAACTGTATCAGTATATGTCCACAGAAATATTCAGCCGACAAAGAATAAATGAGGGAGAATTTTAATCAAGATAGCTTAAGCATAAATATGGTAACATCTTATGTGGCAACTAACAGAGGTTTCTGTATTACAAAAAACATTTCATCACCTTCGGCATGTCTACCTGTTTATCCCTTATGTTCAGGAACACAAATGGTCCCACTGAATGAAAGTACTAAATCAACGCTCATTACCTTACATAAAGGGTAACCTTACATTAAATGTCCCAATCCATGTTGTAACAAATACCAATTTCCTGTCGTACTGAAGACCAAGATAACATAAGTGAAATATGCATATCAGGAATCGCCATACTCACAAAACACAGCCTCCCCATCCAGCGAAAAAGAAGAGGAAATGAGAGCATATTTTATACGTATGTAAAATTCAAATTAGATGCCACAAGCAATTTACGAAAAAAAGAACCCTTGGGGTTACCGCCTTGGAACGGTCAAAATAATTTGCCACTGGGGTTTAACCATGTTCTAGGGTGCACCAACCTCACACTTGCCTCAAAAGGTTCTCGTATAAAATTAAGTACAGGTTGTCTTGGTGAAATAACTCCAACCCACCCATCAGCTCAACAATGTTGAATGCAAAGGCACACAAACAAATAAAACACAAGAGACCGTCGAACAAGGGTGATGCTCCCCGAATGGGTACTTTGTCACAAAAACAGTTAGTTGTATAACTATTGAGGTGAATTTTGAAAATAGTGTAGTGCTATGAAATCAAAAAATTTTAAAATCCAACTATAAATAACAAAGTAATGGACTGGACATTTTTAGGTTCAAGGTCATGCTGTGACCTTGACCTTCAAGGAAGCGACCCAAATGTTGTGTGACACGTGGCCTCGATATGGTGATCATTTCTGTAAAAAAATGGTTAAATCTAACAATATATAACAGATTAGACAGGACACAATATTGCTTCGAGGTCATGCTATGACCTTGACCTTCATAGTAGATACTAAAATGTTGCGCGACACATCGTCTCATTTTGGTGATCATTTCTGTGAAATAATTTTAAAATCCGATTTCAAATAACATAATGTTATGGGCCGGACATGATGTTGCTTCAAGGTCATGCTGTGACCTTGACCTTAAAGTTAGCGACCCAAATGTTGCGCGCGACATGTCGTCTCATGATGATTATAATTATTGTGAAAGAATGTTAAAATCCAACTACAAATAAAATAGTTATGGACCGGACACGATTTTCTGCAAGGACATATTGTGACCTTGAACTTCAAGGTAGCGACCCAAATGTTGCGCGCGACACGTCTTCTCATTATGGTGAGCATTCTGTGAAATAATTTTAAAATCCGACTTTAAATAAAACAGTTATAAAAAAGTTATGTGCCGGACACGATTTTCTGCAAGGTCATGCAGTGACCTTGACCTTCAAGCTAGCGACTCAAATGTTGCGCGCGACACGTCGTCTTTTTATGGTGATCATTTCTGTGAAATAATTTTAAAATCCGACTTTAAATTAAAAAGCTATAAAAAAAGTTATGGGCCGGACACGATTTTGCTGCAAGGTCATGCAGTGACATTGACCTTCAAGGTAGAGACCCAAATGTTGCGCGAGACACGTCTTCTCATTATGGTGATCATTTCTGTGAAATAATTTTAAAATCCGACTTCAAATAAAAAAGTTATGGGCCGAACACGAATCGGGACGTACGTACGGACGGACGGACTGACGGACGGACGGACAACGCGGTGACTATATGGTCCCCCGAATTTCTTCGGGAAGCATATTAAGAAGCTAATAGCATTGAAAAGCCTGAGGGGCGGGTACTCAGTGATCTTACCGAGGCCAGAGTACCTGGAGTCAATCAGCAAGAACAAGATGACAATGATAAAAGCATCAGAATGAAAAACAAGTAAAACGTATAATCTCATACCTCTAAAGAATGAACCCATCTCTGTGGAGGAAGGTACCTATACTCTCCAAACACAGGCCACAAGGGTCGATGACTTCCACTGAAAAGTATATACTCAGATATTAACATCCTACGTTACGGATGACTTATCAACAGTTCTCCATAACAGCATCGATATGCACAGACCCTTTGATATATAACGTTAATAAGGGCGTCGAAACTACGTCACGCACACTTTGCTATTTGACTTTTTTGTTTAGAACTTTCTTATTTCTGCTCAGTTCCTGAAATTGAAATGCACGAAACGTCGGAAACTAAGACCTTTCAGCAAAGGTATAGAAAATTTTTCACAGTATCTCTCGTTTACCCTCAAAACGAAAAAAGTGTAACAAAACACGGAGACTTCTTTTCCGTACACATTCTTTACATGTGCGAGATTCGTAACTTAAGTTTGAGGAACACACGAGACTCGACAACGAGCACTAGTCGTGCTATCTCTTAAAATAGGTAAAAAGGTTACTTTGAAAGCCACCGAACTCGACAAATATGAACATATTGTAGGCTCGGTTTGATTGAGCCAGTTCATGACAGTAATGGAAATGAATATTACTGCCCAGGCCGCCTAGCCCCGGGCTGTGCGCAACTCAGTATTTACACCAATAAACAGTAAAATTTTGATCCATCCCAAACAATGGAATGCCTATGACGGTGAACATGGAACCTTCCATGGGGTATTTTCAGATTAATACCATTCCATGATCAGCGGCGTATGATCCCCATATAAAATAATAAAAAAAATTAATCCTAATTAGATGTTAATTGTGTCCGCAGGGCTGTACGAGTTTAATATTGATTGTTTATACGTTGAAAACTAGTGACACTTTCGTTTTTCACATTCGTTTTCAGAAATAGTGAAGAAATATGTTCCTTTTGAAAAAGTGTTCGATACGAAGTTAAGCTTCCTGCTATTTTAATCATAGGCTGTCAATTCGTAGTGAAATTTATACAAGTTTGCAGTTAGAGGTAGTAAGGGGTCCAAGAAAGGCTGATAAAATGTCAGAAAATGCGACGATTTCCAGTTTAGTTTTGTCACTCAGTTTTAAAGGCTTAAATTCATGCACTTGATTTTGTTACAAAAATCTGTGTCTATCCGCAATTGCAAAATGTTAGGGATATTACTGCTTGTGAAAGGTACAACTTTAAACGGAGGAACTATTAGACATAAACTTATCCTGTTAATTCTTGGCATCTTGTTTTGTAGAAGTAACAGGTTGTATAATTAATCGTTATATAAAAAAAGAACGATTCCTACCTTAAAGGCAAAACGGTTGGGTAACCAATAGGTTCATCCAAACATATGTGCATTGCCTGGAATTTGAACGAGAATATGCAAATTCAATTAATAAGTTAATGACTTGCCATAAATCTACAGCACTAGTACTTCCAACAATTCTACAGCACGTAACTTTAAATCACTCTGTACTAAACGAACAGACGTACTGTTATATAAGAAAACACTTTGCAAGAAAATGTAAAAAAAAGATAAAAACAATGAGCTTTTTAATTCATGTGTTACTAGGATAGGTGATACTGGCTGGTGAATAGTTTTGTCGGCTGATGGAAACGAATGATGCGAGTGAATGGCAAGTGATACTGGTGAATGGCGAGCGATGCTGGTGGATGGCGTGTGATGCTGGTGGATGGCGAGTGATGCTGGCGGATGGCGTGTGATGCAGGTGAATGGCGAGCGATGCTGGTGGATGGCGTGTGATGCTGGTGGATGGCGAGTGATGCTGGTGGATGGCGTGTGATGCAGGTGAATGGCGAGCGATGCTGGTGAATGGCGAGTGATGCTGGTGGATGGCGAGTGATGCTGGTGGATGGCGTGTGATGCAGGTGAATGGCGAGCGATGCTGGTGGATGGTGTGTGATGCTGGTGGATGGCGAGTGATGCTGGTGGATGGCGTGTGATGCTGGTGGATGGCGAGTGATGCTGGTGGATGGTGTGTGATGCAGGTGAATGGCGAGCGATGCTGGTGGATGGCGTGTGATGCTGGTGGATGGCGAGTGATGCTGGTGGACGGCGTGTGATGCACGTGAATGGCGAGTGATGCTGGTGGATGGCGTGTGATGCAGGTGAATGGCAAGCGATGCTGGTGGATGGCGTGTGATGCTAGTGGATGGCGAGTGATGCTGGTGAATGGCGCGTGATGCAGATGAATGGCGAGCGATGCTGGGGAATGGCGTGTGATGCTGGTGGATGGCGTGTGATGCAGGTGAATGGCGAGCGATGCTGGCGGATGGCGTGCGATGCTGGTGGATGGCGTGTGATGCTGGTGAATGGCGAGTGATGCTGGTGGATGGCATGTGATGCTGGTGGATGGCGTGTGATGCTGGTGGATGGCGTGTGATGCTGGTGAATGGCGTGTGATGCTGGTAAATGGCGTGTGATGCTGGTGGATGGCGAGTGATGCTGGTGGATGGCGAGTGATGCTGGTGAATGGCGAGTGATGCAGGTGAATGGCGAGTGATGCAGGTGAATGGCGAGTGATGCAGGTGAATGGCGAGGTATGCAGGTGAATGGCGAGTGATGCAGGTGGATGGCGTGCGATGCAGGTGGGTGGCTTGTGATGCTGGTGGATGGCGAATGACGCTGGTGGATAGCGTGTGATGTTGGTGGGTTGCGTGTGATGCTGGATGGCGAATGATGCTGGTGGATGGCGAGTGATTCAAATTCCGTGTCCGAGGAAAATGTCTTCGTTTCTATTAGTAATGTTGTAAAGCCTGAATCGTACCGTCATATCTAGTGATGCTACAGATAGACTGCAACACTACCGTTGACTTTTTATTTGTGTTCAATAGCTGATAGCTATTATGTAGACTTCGTACAGGTGCTGCCTAGCTTTGAAGATCCTTACTGGTTAGTTACATGACTTTATATTTGATAGCTGTTTGTTGAATCGTTTCCAATCGTTTCCAAGTTAATACTTGCTTACTGTAGAAGCATCTGGTAAGTGTCTAGACAGAATCAAGTTTTTATAGAGAAGTTTTCTAGATACCTGATCTTTAGTGTTGTCCGTGATATCTTTGGTTACATACTGTAAAATAGAAAAACTTAAGTTAAATCAGCTGATTCCATACACAACATTGAATTTTAAGCAAGGGTTAAGGCTTGTTTATACATACGTCTTCAAATTGATGACACTTTTCTTCCGAACAGGCGTGCTACAGTGCTTTCTAGTAACTTCATATTTACTTAACACAAACCCCTATGGTCCTTACATTAGTTAATTTACAATCTTTACTTTATCATGAGAAAAACTTCTAAAACTGTTTTTAATTTTCATTTTCATTTAATTAGTGCATTCAAGACAGCAAAAGAAGTATAGACCTACATGAAAATATTCTGTAAACAGATCTGATAGTTAGCATTCACAGAGACTGTTATGATCTCAACACCTCGAGGATGTAATGAATAGGTAAATCAAGATTGTCAGCTTTTCGGATAATAAATTAATATTAACACAGTGTCGACCATTGTAAGCAAAAGATCGTTTGCTATCATAAATTACTGATCGGATGAGAAATCAGATCGCTGCTAATCTGTGTTTGTATTGTCGATCGATTTGCCATCAAATAATCACTGCTTACAAAACGGATATCTGAACATTATCGTAAAGTTTCCCTCGTATTTGTGAACTGTCTCAGAAAATTGCAATAATCTGGCTTGGAAATAAATCTTACGTTCATATTGATTAGATCATCTCTGTAGCAGGCGTACTCCTCCGTGCTTCTTGGATCCCAGTCCATCTCTATACCGTGCTGAAATATGACAGAAAACAATATGTCACAAGTCCATCTAAACTGTATGAACAAGACTGTGTCCTCAGGACACTGATGCCCCCACTGCTGCAACAACATTTGTAACAAAATTGTGTACCAGATATTAACAACATTTGGTGATCATTATTAGTGAATGACGAGTAAGTGCCACGAAATTTAATGACTAACATAAACAAAGGACCATAAGTCTGGTAAAAATGGTTGCAAGACAATGTCCTTTACAACAATTTACACATCATGTCTAATCATCTGTGCAAGTTTGAAAGAAATCAGCCAAATAGAAAATGTGGAGTTGATGCCACACAATTTTGTAAGTGAAATTAACAAAGGGCCAAAACTCTGGTAAAAATGGCCGCAGGAAAAAAATCTTTTCTTTACGACGATCTACACATCCAGCTCGATCATGTGTGCAAGCTTGAAAGAAATCGTTCTAATAGTAAATGAGGAGTTGATGCCACAAGATCTATCTCTGGTAAAAATGGCCGCAGGAAAAAATCTTTTCTTTACGATCATCTCCACATCCTGCTTGATCATCTGTGCAAATTTGAAATAAATCCCCCGGATAGTTAACGAGGAGTTGATGCCACAAGATTTAATTACTGAAATTAACAAAGAGCTATAACACTGGTAAAAATGGTCGCAGGAGAAAAATCCTTTCTTTACGATCATCTACACATCCTGCTTGATCATCTGTGCAAATTTGAAAGAAATCCCTCGGATAATAAATGAGGAGTTGATGCCACAAGATTTAATTGACAATTTCTGAAACTGATTTTACTGAAATTAACAAAGGGCCATAACTCTGGTAAAATGGTCGCAGGAAAAAATCCTTTCTTAACGATCATCTACACATCCTGCTTGATCATCTGTGCAAATTTGAAAGAAATCCCTCAGACAGTTAATGAGGAGTTGATACCACAACATTTAATTACTGAAATTAACAAAGGGCCATAACACTGGTAAAAATGGTCGCAGGAAAAAATCCTTTCTTTACAATCATATACACATAGTGCTTGATCATCTGTGCAAGTCTAAAGGAAATCCGCGTTATTTTTTAGGAGGAGTTGATGCCACAAGATTTTGGGACGTATGGACGGACGTACGGACGGACGAGTGAAACTCTATATGCCTCCCACTTTGTGGGGAGGGGTCATAAAAACCCGCACTCCACTGTCGTACAACACAAAAAGGGAGCAAAGCGATGAACTAAGGAGGATTAATTAAGGATGCAGAGTGTCTTAGAATCTGAGGTGCGTCACAGGAAAAGTTGCGTTCGGACAGCAGTGCGTTGCATTCCTGGTGTTTTATATAGGCATATAGTTTCAAATATCGTATACCCGTATGTGGAATCGGGATGTTTTTGAAAAAAATTTCAGGTTCCTGGTGTGCAAATAACTGATTTCTTTGATTTTAGGTTTTACGTTTGTAAGCAGTTGGGCCTTTTCGCATAGTCTAAAAAACGTTTGTATATCATGTAAGAATATGGATATGTTAAAGCCATTTACTAGTTTCAGGTTCGAGCTGAAGTTTACATCATATTTTATCCAGATAGTGTTACTCTTTTACTGGACACAAGCCAGAGTAGCCAACATGTAAGCAACATTACCACAGGTACATTGTTCTCTACCCAACATGGACGGTTCGCCCGCCATGCAATCGAACGCTTCAGCATTTGAAAATAAAATGTTACTTAGCACTGAATACAACGATCTAAACCTTTTTTGTGTTTTTGTTTATGTAGCACACATATATGGGACATATATATGGGATAAGGAAATAGTAGTAATTTATTTACTCACGTTCAAGAGAGTAAAATGCTTTCATTAATTCCGCAACAATTCAGGGCGGCGATCTGTTTTGCCAAAAACTAATAATGTAGAATATTTGGGATTCGGATAATATTAAATCTTTCGCTTTCATCAGAATAAATCAATCATATATTCCCCAGAAGATTTATTAACAGAGAAAACGTGTTTATTACAGAAAAAGAAGTCGTTTTTGAGCAGTGATGTGTCAAAGTCCTTTAGATTCTGTCTGAGTTATTTCAATATTGGAAACATTAGCGAGACATTGTAGAACTAACATGATCCTGCATGATATATTCTTCTTTCGACAAACGTTCCAATAAAAAACACAACAAGGAATTCTAGGAAAGTTCTTTCCGGTGTCAGTAGCGCAGAATATCAATTTTGATATTTTATATTTTCGGAGAAATTTCAATAGATTAATGTAGTTTAAGAGTCAACGATTTGAGGTTATAAATCTGAGATTTGAGACCAGTCTCATATATAACTCTTGGTGCGAGACGGTAGTCACGAAACTCGAATTTGACAACTCAGACTCGCGAAGTCTGAGTGTTGCCTTGAAGCAATTATGTATCAATTACGCGTAAGTTTCTGACAACTTTTCCGTACAACTTTTCCGTACACATTCTTTACATGTGTGAGATTCGTAACTTGTCTACCCTTCAGTAGCGCCAAGAAATCACCGATTGTGCGCTTGCCTTAACACATTTTACTTAGGTTGTACAGCCGATTAACAGCTCAGACTCAGTAGTTAAATGTATCTTACTAGAAGTTCATGTCTAAGTCTCTTATTAAAAAAGAGTACTGATAGTATTTCGGAAGATATTTTAAGTCGAGGTTAGGCTCTCTAGGGGCGCTGTGCTATGCAACTGGTACTTAAAAGAATCAGAGACGATTCTGGAATTGGATAATTCGCATTTTCTTCCACTGTTCTTCAAAAACATCTAATACCGGTCTGGTATTCTAGATAAATAATGTTTAAATTTGAAGTAAGACTGACACTTACACAAATATAAATTTACATGCTTAATCCCTTCGAGTATGGTACTTAGAAACTGTGCCCAAGAACATTAAACTAAATCTGGAGACAAGTCTCAAACCTCAAGGCTTAAATGGCGACCGGTAGCCATTTCAGCCAATCAGATGCTTGAGATTTGAGACTGGTCTCCGATCTTAGTTTTGTGATCTTGGGTCCTGTTACTATTACGAATAACTTACGATTCCGTCATCACAAACACGTAATGGAATTCCCATTTTGACGCCATGCTTAGGGTCGAATATATCACGAACATTGCCTATCAACTTTAGGTGATCTGAAACGAGAGTACTTTCAATTAGTTTGATTTTAATGAGGATCTACTAACTGACAAGCAAAGACAGAAGAAATTGCAGAATTTGATTTAATTTGATAAAACTTATTTTTAATCATAAATGCATTAGAAAATAATTAATTATATAATTTTACTTTTCAAGCAGTAGATCCTGGCGGTTTGTTCGTTTTTTAAAATTTGAGTTATGTATAACATATAAATCAGATTTCCTAAGTGGTCTTTTGCGGATTGAGTCACAATGAAAATATATTTTTCCTTTTATCTGGAGACCACGAAAACCTGCTTGTGGCTTGTAAGCAGGAGGAGGATACTAGGGAAGTTTCATGCCTATCGTTTTTGGTAGAGGTAGACTTAAAGGGAAATAACGTATTTTCGTGGCTTGTGCTGCGTTTTAAAAAGGACCTGGTAGGTCGGAGAGCAAGTAAGTAACCCCCAACCTACTGTTTGCGTGTGTGCGTGGGTGCTTGTGTGTGTGAAAAAGATTATACTAGAAAACAAAAACTTTTTAGGGTCAGTACAACTATTTGGTACATGTACTTCTATCAAGAGAGGCGTCAACGTATTACTATAGTTTGTTGCTCTATAAAAGTATGCTTTGTAAAGTTGTGGAAAGTTGAAAGTTGTAGTTTAGACAGTCTCTTCGAATAGAAAATCTTGTCTTTTTAAGTAAAGTTGTGGTGTAATCATGCTCCCCGATAAGCAAATTCAAATATATAAGTTGTATAATGTATTACTTAAAAATACATTAATAAAATAAAGATTTAGAAGGGTTCTTTAAAGAAATTCGAAAATGTTTTTTTAAAAGTAATAACATTTTCTGTAAATTTCCTTTCAGACTGCGTCAGAAAATCTGTGAGAACTTTTTTACAATCGACGCCTTCTTAATGTAACACAAAGCCTAATAGAAGATACGAGCTCTTTATGAGGAAGTTAAATCAGCCACAAGAAATCAATGAAATCCACGTAATTTGTAATGTTATATTACCTACATCAGTTATTTTCAAAACAGAGTTTATATGTTATAGCAGGTACAGTACGTTATCAAAAACGCGGCAGTCACGTGACAGACGAGGAACTTTCGATTTGATTGGTCAGCAGAAAAAGTTTTACAAATTTGATAAAGTTATGTTTTATTTATTATTAAAAGTAACTGGAATAAAATTAAGCCCACTTGTGTACGCTATAAAATCATTCATCAACAATAGGGCTATCACATGACTGTCTACTTACGCATCACCAGTTATAAATAACCAATTTAAAATAGCCCTTACAAGTACTTTCAAACCCCTATTGTCAAATAGTATGAAAGAACATAAGTTTCAGACATGTATCTTGTAGCGCATGTACAAAACACGTATATGATAAATGTCTTGATGAAAAACATCATAATTAAAGTTATAAAAAAGATGACCACTTATTTAAGCTTTTTGATATTGTTTACAAATTGTTTGAAAAATAATTAGATCTAAGTGAAGAAATAATTTTCCAACATGGTGAATGCTTTTTGTACAAACTATTAACCATTTGCTTCAATCAAAATTTCACAATCTTGACTAAAATAATAAGTTCTGATGTATTTTCATCATTACGCGTCAAAAGAGGTAACAATACAAAATGGTATTCGTCCTTAATGTCCGGTGAATTGCATTAATCGCAAAATCTAACATCTGTAAATCTCAATCTGATTTCATACACATGCAGTAAACGTATAAATCAGGAGTTGTCGAACCCCTTACTTGTGTCGAGCCGTGCCTGTCTTCTGTTTAGGACTTACTCTGTTCGCTGTTGAATTCATTGAGCTATTTTTGGTGTTATTCCATTGAATATTAATCGATGCAAATAAAAAATTTCAGATGTGTTTATAAGTATCTTGCATGAGTGTGAGGTGAAGATGGAAAAACCTGTCACCGAGGGGGAACTGTTTTGCGGGAACGAGGCTCTGCCGAGTTCCCGCCAAAACAGTTCACCCGAGGTGACAGATTTTTCTATCTTTACCGAAGTTCCCATGCAAGATACTTTTTCTTGCATACCTTTTACTGTTCATAACTCGTGTAGCACGCGAACGTTATCTTTTCCCAAAAAGTACTCATCTCGTACGTTTTTCCCTATGAAAAAGATATAGAGGATATTTTTTTTTACCAGTGTAAGATAGAAATATATTTCAACGAGTGATCTCCGGAATTCGTATTTTCACGTGTGGCGAAGCCACGATTCAAAATACATAATTCCGTAATTCACGAGTGAAACAAATTTCAATTTTTCACTGGCAAAAACAAATTTTCTTTTTATTTTATGCTTTTAGTGCAAAATTTGCGTGAATTTGACAGAAAAGTGGCAAGAATTGGCGCCAAAACCGCTCGTTTATGACGTGACGTCATGGCGTCAAATATACAAGTTTGAGCCCGTTTTCTAAACATTCTCTTTTGGTATGTGCGTATGGGTACCAACGTGAACAAATCAGTGAAAATAAAATGATTTGAAAACAGTGAAATACCACTTTTATTTCACCGGGAAAATTCTATAATTCAGTGAAAAGCATAAAATAAATGATTTTCTTTCCCTGGTAAATCACGCGGAAATACTTATCCGGAATGCAAGAAAAATTCACTTTAAATTTGTAACACAATCTTGCGATTAATGTCTTCTGTATTATTTACCTTCTGGTTGGTCGAGCTTCACCGGATTGCTTGGTGCACCATGGCTGTCCGCGCAAAGTAGCCCCAGCAACAGCAAGAAACCTATCCTAAACTTAAGCCCTGGCCGAACTCTCATCACCTGGTGATAAGAAAATGGTTCTGTTTAGTCATGATAATCTTAGAATGACGTCATAATCTACCCCGCGTAAAAGTTCATAATCCTATATGGATAGTTACTATCCAGCAAGTAAAAACTTACGAGCATGCGATCAAAGCTACCACCAATGGTTTACAAGGAGGTCTAAAATTTCATAAAATGTTAATTTTTTTATATTGAAAAAAGTATTAACATTTCAATGAAATAATAAACAATGCTTAACTTGGTTTTGCCAATTACGTTTGAAACAGGTAACATTGCGACTTTATTCACACCAGAACACTTAAAGTCTCAGTATGTATCATATCGAGAGATAAGTGCAGGAAGTACTCATCTCGTACGCTAAATATACTGAGATACGTCAGTGTTGTGCTTAATCCCCAATCTTCATTGAGAATTTAATTCCATGCAATCACGCTCTGTGCCCAAGGTTATAAAGCTGAGATTGGAAACCAGTCTCAAATCTCAAGCATCTGACTGGTCGCCATTTCAGCCAATCAGATGCTTGAGATTTGAGACTGGTTTTCATGCTCAGCTTTATAACCTTCAGCCCTGTGCACAAATATTAAATTATTTAAAACGGATTCTTTGTTTAATATTAATAAATTAGTAATACATGTTATGGTATTCCCTTTTATATCTTCAATTAATGTACTACGCATTATTTAATTAATTATTAATAATTATTATCAAAAATCTAAACATAATATCCTTACAAACCCTGAACATATCTTGTACAAGATTTCATTAATAAACGATAACGAACTTCACGCAAAATATGTTTAGCTACATCAAATACTCGTTATCATTGTATCTAATATTGTATTAAACATTAAAAATCCCATCTGTTACCACGACAAACTAACAGCACTCTGTTTGTTCCATATAAGAGACTTTACAGCTTGTTTCATGTCAGCTAATTGCATATCGGAGCGCCGAGAACTCTCGAATCGTCGGTATGATATCGAGTTTTTCAAATGGCTGTATCATAGAAACCTGTTATCTGCAATTACTCGCACGTAATCACGAAATTTGAAAGATAAATTTAACAAAACATAAAAATATTGAAATAACTGAAGTATCGCATGGCACATCCAATAGAAACTTGTCTTAGATCTAACGCGATCAGTCTTAGATCTAAAGCAGTTGATATGTCCAATCTAAGATCAAAAGCTACTGACTGGCCATTCTTGGATTTAAAGCTAGTAATTTGGCCAGTTTTATATCTAATTCTATCGATTTGATCTTGTTAACCTAAAACTAGTAATTTGACCAGTCTAAGATAAAAAGCTAATGATTTGACAATTCTTAGATTTGAAGTTTTCTTATTGACAAGTCTAACATCTAAAGCTAGTGATTTTACCTGTCTCAAATCAAAAGTTATCGATTGAAACTTCATAAGACATAAAACGATTTGACTTGTCTTGGATCTAAAGCTCGTGATTTGACCATTCATAGATCTAAAAATAACGATTTGTTCGTTTTGGTGTACTAAATAACGACTTATCTCTGATCTCGAATTTCTGGTTGATCTTGATCCCTGATTTCTGACTATTTATCATCTTTAAGTTTAACAACAAGTCTAACAAATGCTTCTGTATCGCTTTTCAATCTTGCAATTTCAAATTTGCCAGTTTTTAAAGAAAGCTTTATATGTAACATCCAAACATGTCGCCATTTCAGCCAATCAGATGCTTAAATAAGCAAAAGAAACATAAATATAATAAAAACGTTGTTGTTTTTTTTTTGGATTTCTGTAATATAGAACTATCTTTCCAGTCGATACTGACATAATGTTGAAGTAATGGATTTTGATCGAACTTCGCCATAATGATAAAATGTATCGTGTACGTAATGGCTGGGAACCAGAGTAATGGCTGGAAACCAGACATATAATAACTACAATTACACTATACAGTAATAAGCACCATGTCTCCAGTCACGTTTACATCAAAGGAACATATACACAGACTGTGGTGAAATATTTTATTTATATTTTATACAGGGTTTCTCATTTCTTCTCTTATTATCGTAAAAATAATAAAAAAAATCCATTAACATGCAGACAAACGACTGAATCTGGTATCAAAGAAACATTTACGGTTTTGAGAAATAGAAAGATTATTGTTATACCGAAAAGAAATTTTGTTGAATTTGATTAAATAGTTTGCCGTTTCAAAATATATATCTATAGATCAAATATGTACCAAACCCTCGCTCTAACTTCAGTGGTGGAAACTGAGATCAATAGAAAACAGGCTATTAAATATTCCTTTTGATAATACATTTACGATGCTTTCCGTGTTTTCGTAAAAAACAAGAAGTCTTCTTTTATATTACACGGTATGTACCCAGTTAATGAGAATCGCGGATAATAATAGATTGTGAGTATAATGATAGATCGCTAGATCAGAGAAAACAGCATGGAGAGGTTAGTTATTGTATGAATTTCGTGTTATTGTGATCTAATACTAAATTTTTGCGATAGATAACAATCAAGCGATGTCCTACCCTTCCTCTGATACCTATACATTTGGAATCGGCCGCCAATCGGATAAAGTAAAAAGCAAGAAAATGATCACGCAACAATCCAGATTTCTACAAAAAACTACATATTATGCCCATTAAAAATATATCTAAACGAGTTTTTTGTACACGACAATGCTGTTATTGAAGCCCAAACATCGACAATCAATATGCCACCCCGCTGTAGCCAGTATTATGACGATTTTCCTTAACAAACGCCTTTTTTCTGAGGCACCTGAAGCGAATTGGATAACGGGGATTCGCTCGGATGATAATGGGAAATTCAAATATTCATGAAATGGATAATGGTGGAGTTTTCGTGTTGCTCCTAATTTAAATGTTCAGATAAAATTATTTTATTTTAAAAACTCTTGTATATAGTCAGTTTTTGCTATGTATGGGTATTAGAGGAAGGGTAAGACATCGCTTGATTGTTCTCTATCGCATAAAAGATAAGTATTAGATCACAATAACATGAAATTCATACAATAACTAACCTCTCCATGCTGTTTTCTCCGATCTAGCGATCTATCATTATACTCACAATCTATCATTATCCGCGATTCTCATTATCTGGGTACATACCGTGGAGAAACTGACATCAAGTTTCTAAGTCAAATTAACAATATTAGGATCTTTTTATAACTTTAATAAACAAGAAACTGACATAACTTTAACAGTTATTTAAAAGAACATCACAACATAACACTTAAAATCTCTTTTTTTTTAAATTTTAATAATTTTAGTTATTTTAAATAACATCACACCATTAGACGTATATTCTGACTACATACTCAAAGTTTGAAATCATATAACCGTTTACAGAAAAAAAAATCTACAAATATGCTGTCGTCGTCACAATTTCGCTATCAACAGTGATTTAAAAACACCACACCATTAAACGTAAAATCTAGCAACACACATTAGAAATCATATAACAGTTTACACGAAAACATGTTGTTGCATCGTGTTGTCGCGATGTTGCATGATGGTGATGATGATACTAACAATTCCAGCAATAGGTTAATGTTCTTTAATATTTTAAATAATTGGACTTTTATTTATATACACCGTTTTCATTTTTGACTCAGTTTTGATAAGTGACAAATACGTTTTGATGAGCGTGGAAAAACTAATTCACATGTTCCATATTCGGCTGAAAGGTGTGACGTATTCGACCGAATATATCACAACGTGTGACGTATTCGACCGAATATATCACACGTGTGACATATACGTTTTGATACATATACGGTCTAACATTGCTTACCCTTATACGCACGTAAGTAAAGTGTCAGAAATAAGAAGTCCTGATATGCAATAAACTATTTCATTTTTCTTCAATCATTACTATTTTCTACGAAAACATTACAAAACAATTTTATTACGCTCAATGCTTTTTCAGAATGAGTGTTTCAGTTTGATGAGATACTCTAATCTATGATTGATCGCAGCTTCGCTGTATAAAATAAGAGTTTCTCAATTACTACAATTGTTTATATTAACACAAATATGTTTTTTTTTTTGTTGTATTCCAATTCATACTACAAATTTCGATTAAGCAAACGCTGCTGTGCATAGTACACACAACCCTATTTCGCACATTTTGGGTTTCATCATTCATGTGTTGTAGAAAACATTTTCCGACTTTAAAGATTAGTGAGAGCAACAGTAAAAAATATCCTACCTCGTTGATTCGGCTACTCCAGTGATTGTGTCCTCATGGTGTGTTCGGGGAAATATCAGGAGTTGTGTAAGCTCCTACAGCATCGCTAGGAGTAGCGATCTCCCGGGATGTATTAACAATAGCACACACCACTTCATATATTTGTCATCTAATTTCCTGGAAAATCCATGGGAAGCTCTCGCCGTTGTCACGTTAAACACATGTTGCCAATATCTTTAAATGGTAGTCTCGACAAGTTGACGTGGCTTAAAGTGAAAAAATTGCTGAGAAATATAAACCAGACTGGTAAGAATATTTTTCTAACATAGTTTTCCAACCTCTAGCTTCAACTGCAAAATAATTAACATGAATCATGCAAAAATTTATTGTTGTTGTTGTTGTTGATTGTTGTTGGTGGTGGTGTTGTTTATCTCAAAACTACAGAAAGCTTAGTAGGCCTATAGTAGGTTTTTGATCACCAGGTACACGTGACAGATAATTGCATTTAAATATAGTTTATTAGCAAAATGTTTTAAAAATTTTAATATCGCCATGTTCTGTTCATAAATATTTATCTCTAGAAAAATATTTAATTCGCTCCTATCTGGCATAAGATCATCAATATTTGTTATATAAACATAGTATTAGGTAGCTGTCACAGAAACCAACTTATTTTGAAGTTACAATGGTTTGGCTTGTCAAGCATTTTGCTAAAAATGGAAATGCATGTATAACACAGTTTTGAGAGAGAGAAAATTAATATCATTTACTTTTCTTACAAAACGTAAAAATAACAAGAAACGTGGCCATGCCACGAAGCCAGGTTTTCAACGCTTTAACAATTTTACTCAAAACTGAAGTTACATATCAGTTCCGGCCCCAAATCTTATCCAAAGGGTAGGGTTGCACATAAACTACCTAAAAACTAACTTTCAGCAAATTGTCTCTGTTTTAAGTTCACTACATACAGACCAACTTTCAGCAAATTACCTTCATCTTAAGTTAATGAGCAGAAACCTTTTTTTTCTATTTTTAGCAAAGGGTACCTTTACCTGACTTGCCCCAAACCGAATCCCAAGCTTTATTTGCTCATAAACCGCATACAAATCAAATTTCAGCAAAGTCCCTCCATCTATATTCAAGTAATTGAGTGAAAACTTATTTTCTATTTTTATTTACAGTGACCTTGACCTTGACCCGACTAGCCCCTTATCCAATCTCAAGCTAAGCTTGCACATAAACTACCTAAGAACAAAGTTTCAGTATGGTTGTTTTTCAAAACTGAAGTTATTGACCGGAAACTGTTTTTCTATTTTTAGTTACAGTAACCTTGGCCTTTACCCGATTGGCCCGAAGTTCAATCTCAAGCTAGGTCTTCATGTAAGCTTGCTTTGTCCAAAGTTTCAGCAAGAATGGTCTATCCTAACTAATTTTATTGACCGGGAATTTTTTTTATTTTAAGTAACCGTGACCTTGACTCGACTGACACCTAATACAATCCCGAACTAGGCTTTCATGCAAGCTTGCTATATCAAAAGTTTCAGAAAGATTGGCTTACCCATTATTGGTCGGAAACCCCATGTTTGACGTCCCTCGCACGCACACAGCAGTCTAATAACAATGAGTTTCGTTGCAACCCTGGTTAAAATGGCAAAAACTCTTCTGAAAAGGTCAAAGTCACCGAAACATCAGATTCCGCCAGAATGCACTGGTCGTAGTTTTGTTGTTTAACGGTGAATGCTCTCGTCGTAGTTATGTTGTTTAACTGTGTGTGGAATTAGCGTTCAAGGAAAAATCATACAAGTTTATAACTTCAGCGGTAAAAAAAATGCTAATTACAGTCACGTTAGATATTGGCTGGATTGACAGAGCCGGGGTAGAGTAGGCGGCAGGTATGCGACAATTCTAATTAGAACTGCGTTGGTACGCACGGTGTTGTCATACCAATATAGCTGCTGAGAACGTTGGAGATTTCAAGCGAGCGACATCTTGCTGTCAATGCTTTTAGCACACGTCATAATAAGGATTGTCTACTGACTGGAGACTTCCGGTTAAATAACAGTGACCTTAAAATGTGGTGTACTCACAATGAATACTGCATAGCGGCTGATTTATCTCTTCTTCATTTATTTTTGTTTCGCCGTGAAATGAAGTTAAAAGACGTAATAAGTAACACACTCCACGTAAAAAGATGAAATAACGACAAAAAATCTGCCACTCGAAAAGAAATAACGAAAAATTACCATTTTGCGCTTAACAAACGAAAAGACGCCATGCCAAAGAAAAATAAAAATAAAACAACACAAACAACAAAACATCGCGCAAGTTTATTTACTGAAAAAACCAGCGTTTTGGGTTTTTGTTGCTTTACCTGGCATCATTTTATCGTTATTTTACTCAGCGTTATTTCGCGTTGGGTTTTGTTTTGTTTGCTTTAAGTCTTTTTGTTAATTTTGCTTGGCGTTATTTTGCGTTTTTCGCTTGGATTTTTTCGTTATTTTACCCGGCGTTATTTCTCCACAATTTATATAATCCGTTTGCGGTATCTAATCTAAATAACGACCCCAAGCGTAAGACTTGTTCATATCCACCCTGAGCTAGTTCTACTCCTTTACTGAAAACCCTATCGCCAAAACGTTTCCGATCCATAGAATTTGCAAACCAATCTCTATTGAATAAAACAGTGAATATTTGGTCCGCAAAGTTGGGCGCCTAAAGCAAAAGTGCTGGTCGTTTTCCAATGTAGGGTCGCAAAAGTCGTGCATATGTCCGTTCTCAATTAAACGAAGGTTTATCGTAATAATGAAGAAGGTTTGTTTGCCGGATCTAACAAACACTCGACCGTGAAGCATTACCCTGGAGCGACCGGCGTCTTTGGTTTAGTCGCCCAGATACGGGCCACTATCTTTTCGGGTGCAACAGTTGCTATCTTGGTCATAAAAGATGATAATTCATTGCATGGGTCGGACGGGCTTTCAGGCCGTAAACGACTTGAACCTGCTCGGGCGGACCCGGACCAGTCTTCCTGATTGCAAATTACGCCAGCTGCTCACTCATTCTTCATTCGAAAACACCCTATCTTGGGACAAACAAGTTAACATAGTCCTGAAAAAAATGCAATTCTCTTCTTTTTATCGTGATCCGTATCAAAAAGTACCTACATTAACAAGAAAAGTATAACACAGATGTGTTATATGTGGACAAGGAGTGCGGTTTGAAATGAAATATACCGGAAATGATATGGCCTGGGGTTTATGATGAAATTTGTTTGCTGAACATTTACAAGTTTGCAGTAAATGTAGTGAATCATTTGAAAACAAACGAATTGAACAGTTTTCCTTTTAAATATAATGATAACTAGCTGAAAAATAGTGGAAGAGATGGTTGCTATGGTAACATGCATTATAATGAAGAATTGCCAGAACTATATGTATTGACATGTATTCATTTTAGGATACAAAATAATTTCTAACATTTTAAGGATTTAGTATCAAAATTTCAATAACGAAAAAATGCCTTTCAATGAAATTTTGCACAAATGAATTTTAATTTTGTTTAGTTTGATAATTTTTCTTTTTAATCGATGGTTGAACAAGGAGGAGTGTAGTGGATCGTTAAGAGCACCCAAAATTTCGTAAATGTAACTTATTTTTCATTATTGTCATTGTAGATTTTCTAAAGTAGATACTGTACTAAGAGCTATGTAAGCCATTCCTCCTTGTAATATCGTTTTCCCGATATCAACAGCAGCTGAAGATAATGTTAGATCTTGCACTTTGTGGACAGTTACACCGAAATTTAATTTTCATGAAGGAGTTACCAGGAAGTTAAAAATTATCATAGCACTAACCACATTACAATGAATTTGCTCTATATAAACTCAACAGTACCTTTCAAAATTGTCCTACCACGTACATGGCAATTTTTTGGGTACTTTCAGGATGAAAATCTATACTAACTATCTATATTCAGACACAGCATCTTGTCCCCGTAAACCAGGGGGTGGGGGTTGGGGGGTAAGTCACACTGCAGTACCACCTCAAACCAAATTATTCTGAACAACAGAAAAAGACGAAAATGGGTATACAATCATTATTTACTTTATAGACACGGAATCACCTTCTTCAACACTGTTGATAGCGAAACTGTGATGTCGATAGAATATTTGTAGGTGTTTTCCTGTAAACTGTTATATTATTTCCAAGTATGTTATTATAATATAGGTCTAATGGTGTGATGCTCTTTAAAATAACTAAAGTTATGTCATTATCATGTTGTTGTTTTTTAATAAAAAAAAGAAATTTTACGTGTAACGATGTGATGTTCTTTTAAATAACTGTTTTAGTTACGTCAGTTTCTTGTTTAATAAAGTTTAAAAAAAAGATCCTAATGTTTTTAATTTGATTTAAAAACTTGTCGTCAGTTTCTCGTCTATTAAAACTATTTGTGTCAAAGTTCTTATGGCCCCTTACAGTACATTGCATACCTGCAAGTCGAAAACGTTACAAAAAAAAATCACTCGTGATGATGATGTTGATGGTGATGTTTCGCTGACGTTAATGAGGGCAAGCTGCTGCTGCTCCGGACAAAGATAATAGCAACGATGTTTAGAATTGGTTCATTGTATGAAATGTGTGATATATACGGTCAGACATTTATCGCTAATTTGCACAAACGTACGAGATGTCACATGAAGACAGGTGTGATTAATTCGGTCGAATATGTCGCACACGTGTGACATATACGTTTTGTGACATATACGGTCTAACAATGCTGAACACCAACTAGCTTCATATGGAAAGTTTGACAGTTACAGCTTACAGAGCACGAAATATTATCAGGATTTGGGAATAACAGCGACATACAGGATTGGGAATCGAACAGCGACACGAGCTAGTGCTGAGTACAAATACAGGATACACATTTACAAATTAGACGTTATACATTTACACAAATGATTTAAAAACAATAAAAGGTATGCAAAAAAGTATCTTGCATGAAACATTAGGTTACAGATAGAAAAATCTGCCACCTTTGGTGGACTGTTTGTTTCCATTCCTCACACTCATGCAAGATACTTAAAATATAAAACATCGCGCTGGCACGCTTGCCAGGGCAGGCCTCGATCTCGTGGAGCCGATTTCCGGCCTGCAAGGTGTGGGTGGGGGGCCTGTGCTTTAACATCCAAATAAATGCTTATTGCTAATGTAAACAAAATTTACAATCTCCAGGCCACAGAACAAAAGCCCAGGTAATTGCAACGAGTCGAAAAATAAAACTATTTGCGATAAAGTGGAGCTAGGAACGATGTGTTTTTATGGTTGCGAAACAGCAAAAAGAGCCGTATTTCTTCCGGATTCGTAATGTGTAGCAAACATAAAAAAATTCGCGAGTTTGAAAATATGTTAGATAAATATCTGTTTCCTGATTCTGTAAATGGCAATTTCATGTGTTTTTTCTCATTTTATCTTAGAACTGTTATCTGACGTCAAATACCTGGTTCCTTAATGTTCACGTTATTTTAAAACTTCTCTTCTGCCTGCAAAAACTTTGGCCTCACCATCAGCACCAAGAAGACTGAGGTTTTACACCAACCCGCCCCACAGAAACCATATTTAGAACCAGTCATCACTGTGGTAGGAGAACCGCTGAAAACTGTCGACAGGTTCACATACGTTGGCAGCACGCTCTCCGGATCTGTGAATATCGGCGACGAGGTTGATGCACGGATTGCCAAGGCAAGCTCAGCGTTTTGTCGCTTACGTGAGTCAGTGTGGAGAGGGATCAAGCAGGCCACCAAGCTGAAAGTGTACCAAGCAGTCTTACTGCCAACCTTATTGTATGCATGTGAGACCTTGACGGTATACGAACGTCACGCCAAGAAACTGCATCGCTTCCACATGAACTGCCTGAGATAGCTGTTAAAAATCACCTGGCAGGATAAAGTTCCCGACACAGAGGTTCTCTCTAGAGCTGACCTTGCTGAAGAAAGCCCAAGTCAGATGGGCAGATCAATTGTTCGGATGCCAGAAACTCGCCTCCCCAAGAGACTCTTTTATGGTGAACTGGCGGAAGGCAAGCGGTCTCGGGGTGAACAAAGGAAGCGCTACAAGGATACCCTCAAAGCCTCTCTCAAGAGTTTTGAGATAAACCCTGACACCTGGGAGACAGCAGCGCTAAACCGAACAACCTGGCGACACCATATTAGACAAGGTGCCTCCTTCTACGAACAGAACAGGATTGCTAAGGCCCAAAGAAAACGTGAGCTGCGGAAATCCAGATTCAACTCTGTCCCTTCAGCTCCGGCAGACCACATGTGCCCGACTTGCGGCAGAGCCTTCCGAGGGCGCATCGGACTGATCAGCCACAGCCGGACACATCGTACCCCATCTACAACTTAAACAGTGTGATGTCCCTTGGTCATCGTCGACAACGACGGACGAACATCATCATCATCATTTTTTAAAACTGAAAGAATTATGCCACCATATAACAATACACGTACCGTATATCATAATCCCTGTACCGCGTTCGAAACAGTGCGTACTTTCGGTTTACAAACTGTGTTGTTACCTATTTTTAGAATATCGTATGACAATCATGGCCGCCGCTACCGGTCTACGTGTTTCCCGAAGGATTTTTACAACTTTAGTGGACGATTTAAGATGTATCACGCAAGGTAATGAAATCTTCTTAGTTTTAGATATAACTTTCATTCAACATTTAGTTCAGTTACAACTGAATTTGCAAAAACGTGTTCAGGCATTATCTTTACACGCTATGATTTTGACGATTACCGTAC